>JAPMOB010238029.1:0-16974 GCA_029875015.1 Lepomis gibbosus
TATATATACTGTATATATATATATATATGATATGTGATATAGACTATTTTCTTTCTTTTTTATATTATATCTTTCATATTCCTCTTCAACAAAGTTCTTATGAAGAGACTGTTTCACATGCTCGCAATAAAGCACGTGCTTGACTCTGTGCGTCTTGCCGTTTGGTCCACATCCATCAACCTATGGACTTTTCATTTCCCCATCATTCAAGGCAAATGAAATCTCTTTTCATTCAGGGGAATCCATTTAACGTTACACATTTCCTGACGGCTTTCAGAACCTTTGAAAAAAAATGTGTGATTGGATCCCCCTCAATGTATTATTACTATTGTTACTAATATTGTTACTGTTTGTTACTGTTTACAGTGTATGGTATTGTGGGTGAGTGGTCTCATACTATTGCAGTATTTTGTGATTTGTTGATTCTTACTTTGCTCATGGTCCGTAAGAAACAACAATTCGTTTAGCTATATACTTATAGGCAAAGGATCTGAATAAAATATTTTAACTTTGATAACGTGTTCAACCATTTTGCATGTAGTGACCAATGCAATGAACTTATGCCTAGATGTTTTGTTTTGATTATTCAACAGAGACTGGTCTAATACATTGTGATCATCATGACATAAGCAAATGATAATGTAGGAAACATCAGACAAATGTACATAATTATTTGCATCAGTGTGTCAAGGCATTTGCAATTTGTTCAAAACAATGAGGAATTGCTTTTATCATGTGCACAAGTGACAGGATGATGTGGAGGATGAACAATTAGTTTTGAGAATTTCAATTCTAATCTGAGCTATGCATCAAATCGACTGAGAAAAAGTATATCATTCATATTATTAATATTGATATTTGTATTATTCTCTCTCTGCCGTGTTAAAAAATAATTTGGGTCTTGTAGCTGATCCCTTTTTATGATTTCTCACAAAACAAATATTACAGTTACAAGTCTATTAGATCCTAATGCTAAATGCATTTTGTCTGTTATAGTTTGCAAACAGGAAAGGTTTTCTTTTCTGAGTGTAAAGTCAAAGACTTTATGCTTGCATGTGTCATCTCTTGCCCTTTGAGATATTTTTAAGTCTAAGAAGTGGGGAAGGGCAGTAATTGTGTTTCCAAGGCCATCGACTCCAGTGCTTTCCACAGATGTATAAGAGTACACACTTTCTCAGAGCAGAATTGTGCCTTTTAGAGTGTGACAGCTTGTTGCTGGGAACAGTTCTGAAGAATATTATGGTTTCATACAAGTTTTTACAAGTACCCCTGCACAATAAAGTGCTACAATGTAACAATTTTGAGTTTATTTTTTCACATTTTACCTGAGCAGTCCACATTTCCTGTTGCCTCCAACACCACTCCTGACCAGGAGAGAATACAGACAGAAAGAAAAAGTGTAGTCAGTCCAATCACTAGGAGTCACTAGTGATGTGACTAGTCACTCAACAACTTCCCACCAGTAAACATCACCGGTTGTTTTTGACATGGTTAAGAATTTCTGTTTTGTTGGACAAGTGCTTTTACCCCTGCTCCCTAGTTCCCCAGAGACAATACGGATCAGCACCCCCGAGACTGTTATTCAGTACCACAGAGGTATCACCAGTCGTGCCTGGTTCCACGAAGGCCTGGCCGACTCCTGTTCCAAGTGTCCAGTCGGAGGCATGGCCAACACTAGCCGCATCTCCATGTCCACTACCTAACCATCAACTGCCGAGCTACAGCAAACCCCTGACTGCTGAGCTGAAGCAAAACTGCGACACTGCTGAGCTACTGCAACCCCCTGACCCTGATGAGCTGCAATCAATGTTCTGCCTGCTGAGCTGCAGCTTACTTTGCTGGGTTACAGCAACTCTGTTGAGCTGCAGCAGCATACTGTTCTTACTGAGCTGCAGTGACCCCTCACTCTGAAGAGCTGCAGCAATATCCTGTTCCTGCTAAGCTGTGGCTTTTCCCCATTTTACCAAAGCTGCAAATGACTCAAGTTCTTGGGCTTCAAACAGTTCCCTGAACCGAGATGCAAAGATCCCCAGCACTTGCTAAGCTGCAGCAGTCAGCAGTCCAAGATCTGCGCGGTGTCTCCCCACTCCTGAGAAGGGCTTTGCTGTCCCCACTGAGCTACAGGAGCTTCCAATCACGACTGAGATCCAGCAAAACTGACTCCGCTAAGCTGCAGCACACCCTGCCTGTGTCAAAGAACTGCAACTGCCGCTGCTGCAACAATCTCCTGTCCCTGGTGAGCAGCAGCAGTCACCCCCGGTGCCTCCTGAGCTGCAGCAGCTGTTGCCCTCCTCCGGTCCAGCTGCCATGGCTCTGTCCTCAGGTCCAGCTGCCCTGTTGCCTGCTGCCAGCCTCCAGAGCCTTTGGCACTAACCACTTGAGAGACACTGCCTTCGCTGTCTGTCTCCTTGTCGCCCTCCAGAACCCCTCACCCCTTCTGTTCTCTCTACTGGTTGTCCTCCTCACCCCTTCTGTTCTCTCTACTGGTTGTCCTCCTCACCCCTTCTGTTCTCTCTACTGGAGTCCTGCCTCCTGACTGCCCACCTGAGAACTCCTGCCCTGACTCTGTCAAGCTCCTGCCTTTTCCTCAGCTCTGGAGACACTTGTCCCTGAATCCTTCCTGTACCTACTGGACCTACCTCCACCCACCCTGGTTTGACTTGGAGTTTTTTCATCTGCCCCATTCCCCTACTCCCTAAACACATGCCCTTCTTCCATTTTGTTAATCACCTCTCTTCTTGTATATTTAAGTGAGTGTCTAATTATTCTTTGTTGCCATTGAATCATCCCTCATTTATGCTGTCAAGTGTTTCTGATGTTTTTTGATGTCATTTTTAAACCTATTTACTGAACTAATACTGAACCATTTATGTGGTTAATTTTGCATTTATTTATATTTATTTATATTCCCTCGTTCATTTAGATGTATTTATTTATTTCATAGACATATTTATTTATTTAATATTAACGTACATGACATACTATAACATGCATGTGTGTGTGTGTGTGTGTGTGTGTGTGTGTGTGTGTCTATAAAGAGGAATGACAATAACTGCTCAATCAATGCTATACTGATTCCCAATAGGTAGAGATTGACAAGTGAGATAAAATGTGTGTGTGTGTGTGTAGTGAAGTGAGGATGTGTATGGGATCTGTCAACTGTTCATATTACCTCTCAGTGGTAAACATTTACAAGTTACACAGTGAGTGTGTGTGTGTGTGTGTAGGTGTGTGTGTGTGTGTGTGTGTGTGTTCTTGTGTTGGTCTCTTGCAGAGTCCTGTTTCCTGGTGGATTAGAGCTGCAGGTCATCAAGGAATTGAAGGCAGCTGGCCAGGTTTTATTAAAACTGCCCCTTCCTGGTAATCTCTGGGATTTTTCTCTCCCCCTGGCATCACATTATGTTACTTTGTTTGTTGTATTGTTTGATTCACATTGTTTTAGTCAACCTTGCAGAATGTTTTTGCCAGCTTCAGTTGTTAGAATCAACCATTGTGTTTCATTTGTTAGTCTAAATTACTTTTGTTAAATAATAATCTTCTTTTATTTAGAGGGACAATAGAGCCGAGTGTCATTTGCAGCACGCCTGCTGCACTATCAACAAACAAGATGATCAATTTGGGGACAGACTGAAGTAAGCATAGGACATGGTATTAAATTAAATGCTGATGGAATCACTTCCTTAAATTTAGCTACAGCATTATTAGACTTTTAAATAGCTTTTAAGTAGCGACTAGTAAGTTTTAAGGAATAAATGTTTAAACGGCTTGCTGTAGACGCCTGGTGTAGAAATGTTTTGCCAAAGGCTGTGAGTCAGTTTATGAACATTGACAGAAGTGGATCAAATCTAATAATGAGATAAACACAGCACAAAGATGTCAAGACGAATATTAAAATCACCTATAATTACTTTCTGCTTTCAGGATTAGACTTGATTAAAACTGATATGGAGTGGGGTGAACTATAACAAATATGATATGCTTTAGTGTTTTCCAGGTTCGGTGTGAAAGACTAATAACAAGGCAATCACATTAGTTTTCTCTCATTTATGATTTAAGAACAGGTGAAAAAAAAAACGTTTTTGCCAGGATATTCTTTCTAAGTTTTACACATTATTTTCCATCAGTGTAACAGGTTTTATTACTCTGATTTATTAAGTTATTCTAACTGAGACAACTCCCTCTCTTCATTCACTTTCTAGCTTCATTAAGCTAGGGTGAAGGGGCCAGCTTTGAATTCTTTGTTTACAGACAGCAACTGACATATCCTACTCATTTTGAGTACTTGTAGTATACTTGAGATTTTCCATTTTATGCTACTTTATACTTCTACTCCATTACATTTTGGAAGCCAGTATTGTACTTTATTACTCAACTGCTTTATTTGCTGCATTAGTTACTTGTTACTTTGCAGGTTCAGATTAATACAAAATATAAATCAACTAATAATTGATGATGTATTATTATGGATTAAGTTTCCCAGCAGTATTTAAATTAGTTTTAATTAGCTCTACGTGTACCACCAGCAACATTAGATTGCTTACACATCAAAATTGCATCAAAAATGCATTAAAATTATATAAAATCTATAAAAAATCTATAATCCAAAAATAAAATATGTAGCTTTTTAAAATGGGCCATATTGCATAATGAGTACTTTTACTTTTTAGTATATTTTCATACTAATTCTTTTCCTAAAGTAAACTTCTGAATGCAGGTCTTTTGCTCAAGCATTTTAAAACTGTTGTATTGTTACACCCTTTGTGCCTACTTTAAAAGCCATAAGGTACGGAGAGCACCTCCCTGCCCATCCACATGCGTACATTAAAGCCCAAGGCAGAGAGAGCAGTAGCTAAAAACAATTGAGCAGCATCAATAACAACAGAAATAAATTGAGTGGTCAGGAATATCCTGAAAGGAGAAGTTGATGTTGTGGTTTACAGCTTGCAGAGAAAGCAGCAAAGGCTTAAATAGGGCTCCTTTATGGCCTTGAATGCTAAGAGGGAAATTAACTGAGCTGTCAGCTGATGTGGGCTTGACTATCACATGTGCTGCTATTAGCTGATATGCGTTGATTGTGAGCTGAGCTTGACTTTGTTGTCTGACCGAATAAACGATATGCTCAATTAAATGAGATGAAACATGAAAAAACATAGTATTGCTTCACACTGAGAAACATGTATTAATGAAGCTCACTCAGCTCTTAAAATTTTCTGTCCCACTGTCTCAAGATTCCCGAATTTGATATTTTACCTTTATTTTTCTTGAGCATGGCAGCTGGATGGACAAAGCTTTATTATTTTGGCATGTGCACCAGAGCATCTTTAAGCACCAGGCTCAGTGTGGAGGCAAAAAGGAGAATGAGAGGCCTTTTGAGGAGCTGAACAATTAAAAGCAAGAACTCCCACACCATGTCAGCACTTGTAACTTAATCATGACTTTCTTTCATAGGGCCTTCATAAGGAAAATGGAGGTTGTCAAGGAAGGAAGAGCTAAAAAAATGTTAGGTGTCAAAAAAATTCACTTTATTGCCCAAGACTTTTCACTTATTGAAATTGAAAAGTCATCAGAGATGTAAAACTCCAAATGGTCCCCACATAGTCAGAATTCTTATTGGCTTCCTTAAAATATATTTGACGTGTAAATTTGTACCCCCAATTTTAACCCAGATGTTTTACAATAATCCAATATTCTGCTTTGCATGCTGTGAAGAGCAGCCAAAATGTTCTCAAGAGTAAAATGTTGTCAGAACACACACACACACACACACACACACACACACACACACACACACACACACACACACACACACACACACACAATCTCACCCAACACTCTTGCAGACAATTAATTTTCCTGCTCTTGGCTTGTCAGGGCTTCAGTTTGTACTTTGAGGGGTGTGAAATGAGAGAGGTTCTCTTTTCCACTGTGTGTCTAAATGAAACAAGGCTCGATTAGCCAACTGCTGTAATCCTTATTATAGAGAGGGTTGCTTCTGCCAAGTAATCTGATTGGCTCAAGACACACACATTATAATTCCTGTAAAGCCTCACTGGTCTTACCTCACTGCTTGATGGGCCGAATCTCGTGTTAACAACGGATCATCTTAACAAGTGTCACAGGCGTGCGGTGAGAGCACTCCTTCACATATTTCATGTTTTTACTAATACAACACAAAGAAAACTAATGTTTTAGCCATGTGGCCTTAATCAGAGTTTGTTGGCAAATCATTCACTCTCAATATAAGGCAATGGTTGAACTCTAGTCATGTGAGTTAAAGTGTCCTGCATGAATATTTCAAAAAAATACATGAAACAACAACAGACCACAATGCAAATGGTTGTCTGCAGAGAAAAGTTACGGTCTCTTCCCTTACATACAAATGGGGCAAACCAAGCCCAGGTGGTTCCACTTCAGCTGATTGTGCTGCCTTCATCTCCAACCAGAGATCACTAAACAGAGTAAGCAAACAGAAGTCATCAGATTTCTAAATAAATAAATGCCTGCTTTGCGGTCAGGAAGTCTGACACAGAAACAGCATAGAGAATCTAGTCGATTTTCAAAATAAAATACCTCGTGCAGACTCCTGATGGTATATTTTTATGAGACTAGGATCATATTTTGTTATCTCTTCCTGCACTGTCAGATGTTCTCCTCCCTTAGTGTGTGTGTGAGTGTATGCAGGTACTGGAGAACAGGTGGACACCCTGAATTGGTCCTGACTGGAGCTTCCTGATTGGGCAACCAGATGACAGCACCCATCTTAAGCCACTGACAGGAACTCTTCTCCCTCTCTGCCATTCCCAAGCTGCCTGAGTACTATGCGTTATGTCTGTGTTCATTGTATGTAGTGAACTGTGAGTATAAGTAGTTTACCTTAGGCATTCTGATTTTCTTATGACAACCTGTTTTTTTTGGCTTTGCCATTTTTGATTGCTATGAAGCAATTTTCTTTGTTGTAGCTGTGTTGTGTCCACTGCTAGCAGTGAGTAGGAGGGAGAAGCCCTTTTTGTTTGCACTGTTTTCTCCTGTTTTCGGACTTAGAAGCCTAGTTTAGAGCTTTGTCTTTTCTTTATCTTTTGGGTTTAGGAAAGTTTTAGGTTTTCTTAGAGTGTTTTGGGCACTGCTCATCTCCGATGTAAATAATTAAAACTGCTTAATTGTATTTACTGTGTGCTGGTCTTGTTTGGGAATGGGAAGAGTGGGAAGCCACACATTTATGTTACCTCCAGGACATGCCTGGACCTTGGGACGTAATAATATCAACAATAAACACAGTTAAAACAGACAGAAAAGAAACAATATCACTATGTAACAGTTTAAACCATGGTAGAAGCACAAAAATCAAGGCCAACTTACCAAATCAACTAAATCTAAACCATTCAGCAAAATCAGGTGAGCAAAACGCTCTTATTCTGCAATGCTCCATGTGGGCAATGCTTTCCTGCAGGGAATGGTGGAAACCGTTCAGAGAGCTGTGATCAGTGATAGAAGTACACCAAATTGACAAATAAACAACAAGTCAAAAATGTGGGGCAGGCTAAACGCTTCGCTGTTGAAACGCTTCTGAAATGCTTCCAGTGTGAGTTCATGCCGGGCTGAGGACAGGTCAAAACACCAGCGCAGCTGTAACACAGCACACACGCAACCTGTGTGAGTCCGGGGTAAGGCTATGAAAAATCAAAAACAAGCTACTGCACACTGAAATGACTTTGCTCACTATAACGGTAAAGTAATTTCACAGCATCTCCACTGTCAGTCGCTGTAACTTACGTGATCCACATAATATACAATAATGAAACATAACGGCCCAGGACAACACCACAGAGCGCGCAGTAAGTAATTTCACTCACTGCGGTCAAACTGTTACACATGCGTACACACACACGTGGTTGCAATCTTCAAAATGCACCACTAGTGGCCGCAGAAAACTAGCTGCTTATCCTTTAATGTATTTAAAGCTTTTTACCATCAGTTAAGTCATAAAGCCTGAACCTCTGCTCTCAGATGTGTAACGAGTTCATTATTGGAGCATACGTCACCTGTCCATTGATATCTATAGATGAATATGGTGAAAGACAAACCTCACACCAGCCTTGATTTTGGTATACTGATTAACTCTATACTGACTTTTTATTAAACTTTCACAATCTTTAACAATCATTGCAATCTTGCAGTAATGCAGTTGGAGGTGTTGTATTTGTATGAACTGCATACTCAACCTCGGGTACGGGAGGTGGACACGCTGGAGGCTAAAATCCCTCAGCACTAGCGCCAGTGCGTGTCTTAAGGTGTCGGAGAGTGAGGTTTAGTCACTGTACAGCCTCGCTGACTTCCCTTACACATTGTAGTGCTATAACAGTGTTTCTAATATAATATAGTGCAATACAGTCATTTTTGGGAGAAGCATAAGTAACTCTCACAATACGGTCTAACATAATTGGAGCAACTGTTAATTATGAAACCAGGATTTCGCCACTGTTGGTCTTTATTTAGGTTCTAATGTGCACCAGTAACTAAGAGGAATCGCCACTCCATAATGGCGACATTAAAAATTTGTCATGGTTGCCTAAATAAAATTCAAGAATTGGAATAGAAACCTTTTTTTAATCTACAGGCTTGTATGTAGCTGGCAAGTATTTGTTGCAGATCCAGGATTTATTTAGAGAAATGTGTATGTGACATTTTCAAACATTGTATAAATACAAACCATGCAGGTATATTCAATTATAAATCTGTCATGGACTTAAAGCTATTTTAGTGCTGTCTAAGTTCCTTTGTTTTTCATTCTTACAGGTTTGGCTTTTGTTTTATTTTTAATTGGGTCTATAATTCTTTCCACAGTGAGAACAAATATTTCAGTGAAAATAACAATGCTGATGCAACCCCATTGCCTTAGTATTGCAACACCTTAAAGAAACTCTTATTTTCCATTCTAACAACACAGGCTAATGCTGTTCTTTATTCTCTCAGTACAGAATCCAAACACCAAAGTAAAAGTATTGAATGGACCCTGTTAGGAATGGGTATAAAGGCCTGGAATTAAAGACATAGGTTTTCTGAAGTGCTACCTTTCATCTCCATAAGTTGAAGGATTGTATGCAGGTTTGTGGTTGGAAAGGACAACTGGAATTCTTGAGAAAATATGCCATTGAGTAGAGTAATGAAAATATGACGTGCTTGAGATACAAACCAATAACTCTGGCCTGAAGGAGGAAATGTGTCAAATCTGACAAGTTATAGTACCTGGAAATTGTACTTAAGTATAGAATTGAATAACAACACCTTGTTACTTCCACTTCTGCCATGCAAAAATGTTATATGTACTTCCCTTCCAAATGATTTGATGTCTTCGCACGGCCCTGAGGAACATAGGAAATGTCTTTGAGTGAAGTCAAAAAGATTCTACCTCTGTTTAGCGCAACATGACTGCTTGAGTCAGTTTCAGTCAGGCTGAAAATGGAGTGACGCCCAGCTGCTGTTGGTGAGCAAGACAGATAAGCTGCCAGAGTTCAGCTCATACAGACAGAGCAGCTCTGCTCTTTTTTCAGTGGGTAGAAGATGCCACCATAACACTGCCAGATTTATACTTGCAACGACAGACAGAAGATGCAGAGCAAGAGTGCAGTGTAACATTATGCTGAATTTCTGCATGGATCATTTCTTTTTTTATATTATTTTACTGAAATTAACCCAGGTATTTATTGAAAGAGTTACTTTTGTCGCTGACATACTTATAATAGAATATGACAATACACTGCACATTGGGTACTTCTTAAATGAATCATGGTGATTCTGTGCGCCGTCTGAATACTAACTTTAAATACTAACTACTAAAACTAGGTTTCTAATTTATTTTTAAGGGATTTTCTTTTACAATCATTTGTTCATGATCTGATCAAGATCTGTTTTTTTTTAAATTTATAACATTTCAGACTGGCTGTATGGAACGGGTTGCATGCACACATGTATATAGGTGTGAACAATAACTTTATTTGGACACTTCGTGAATTTCTTTAGGTCTAGGGAGGATAAGTATCCCAAGACAGGAAGTATCCTTAAGATTGTTTTTGTACTACATTGTATCCATACGCTGTATGCTGTTACCATTCTCCCTGGCCAGGCTCAATATACAATGCTTTGAAAGACATTCTCAGTTTTCCTGTGACCTTCTGAGACAAGATAAAATGACCTACTTTATTTTATATAACAGTTTATTTACATGTGAGTGGATGTTTCAAATATACCTTTGCTTTGTGATTATATAATACACACAACATACTTTCCAGAGACAGTTATGTTACCATCTAAGTCTTTGAATATGTCTGTGTAAAGATATTGTATAAATGTACATATTATTTTCTCTGTCTTATTCTGCATTTGTCCTGGCCTCTGGTAATTGAAACCCACAATAGAATGTAACTCTGATGAATACCAGCATTAAAAGTACTACAAGATCTACACAGCCTGAACTGAAAGCATGGTTGGGAGAAAGCAGCGCAGTGTTTGTTGTTATTGCAAACCCACATGGAGCATTTTTCATTGGGCTCATCAAAAGAACACCCACATATTACACCTGCCTGAATAAAAACCTTTATGTCCCGTTATTGTCCATGTTAATGGATGGCAACACGCTCAAAGAGACAAGGTCCAGAAATAACTGGACAAGAAATAATGAGACTTTGCAGTGAGGACAACTCAAAGTATGGTAAATGGAAAGGAAAGGCATATTTAGATCTACAATGCAAAACACTCACATAAGTCAAATAATATTAGTATTATAAATGTACATTTCATAACTAAAAGTACTCATCGTGCAGAATCTTCCCTTTCAGAGTGTTGATTGAAACAAGTACCTCTAATGTTGTAGCCTGTCACATCACATTCACATCAGGCATGGAGCATTCTGGTAACACACTCACGCAGTGTTAACTAAGTAACTGTAAAATGATTACTCTTTTGTAGTAATCCCTTACACTCCTAGTTACTGGGAAAAGGCCCAACACTGATGTGTCGACACATTCTTACTACCAAATCTTACTACCCTTAGGCGGTCTAGGTAGCAATAATAAATATGCAACGTTCGGTTAGACTTTCAAAATAAAACTGGTTAACATTGTGAAATGTTGCAAGTTGGTTAGGTTTAGGCACAAAAAGTACTTGGTTAGGTTTAGGCATCCAGTTAACCCAAACATCTAAAAAATGTAACATTTCAAATGAATTAATATTTGAATTGTTCAGTTACTTTTTTGTCAGACTCAGAGCACATTAGAAAAAAACAACACAAATCATTTATTATAATAAACGAACCTAATAGTAACAATTTTACGACTGGATACTAATGTTACTACAGGCCATCATAACATTTATTATTATTATTATGTTAAAATGTCCAGAGGGAATTTTTACTTGGTTTTTCTTGATGCATCTGGCTATGTTTAAACAATAGAAAGCTAAGCAACAAAAAACACAAGAATATTGACTATTTCAGAAAAAGAGAATGATTTCCAATCATTGAGAGTAATATACAGTCTCCTCCACTCAGCTCTTCTTCCTACTCCGCTTTACAAAGCAATTATTTGTCCAGTACTGTGCTTCTGTCTTCCTCTAACAGTCTCTGTATTGATTTTCTGCCTGAAAGGATAAAACCAAAGAAACGAAAGGCAGAAAATTGGGAAAAGAAGGAAAAACCTAATGGCATACTTGTCCTACAAGATCTGAATAAGAGTGGTTTGACGAAACAAAAAAATGCACCTGATCTTTGCTCCCATTTTCTTCTGGTATCTGTTTAATGTGCATCTTCATTACTTGTAACAATGATGTTACACATCTAACAGATTAAAATAAGTGGTTCCACACACAAATGTAACTACCGCCAGTGTGGGTACTGCTGTTAACCGGGGGTGGGCCCAGCGGCCCCGGATTTTTCTTCACACCTGCTGTTCGCAATGTTGATAAAAATGCACGCCAGCCTAGACCTCACTTCAATATTTCCTAATTATGGTCCCTGCTTGGTCCATGTATTGCAACCTGTGTATTTGCTGCTTTGCTCCGGTGCCCAAATGCAATATGATGTCATTGACAGGGTTACTGACTGGTTGATTGTTGTTGTTTTTTTTCTTGTTTGATATGACTGGCAAGCTAAACTGAATTCCCTACAGGGATAAATATAGTTGTTTGAACTGAATATTAATCTGTAACTAGAGTGATTGCTATTTATACCACCCTCCTACCTCATATATATAATGTTCATGGTTGCTAGAGATTTTTTATAGAGACACGCCACTTTAAAGCCCCCCTCCAGTGTATTCTGACATTTCTATGATATTTCATATTTTTCTGAGTCATTTCCTTACAATATTGATTAACCACATAGTTCGCCAAATATTGTTTGACAAATAGCTTAATTTTGTGCTCAAAGTTGCTTAGTTGTGAAAACGCGGTGGTGACGTATGACTATAGTAATTCCATAATTCATACATCATTCTCCAAGCTTGCGCAGGTGCACTGTCATGCCTCGTTAAAAAACTTTCACGCCGTCATGCCAACTTAAGTCAGAGCATCAAACTGATAAACATTGTTGTGAGATAGCTAACCTTTTTATCATGTAATTTACTTAGAACTTAGGTATGTTCTTTATGGCATTTGTGTGTGTGGTGTTGGAGGACAGATAACAGAAAACACGGCACACTTTCACCTGCCACTGTCATAGATACAGTCTGCAAATTACATTTTACCGACGGCCGTTTTACCAATGCATCAACGGAGGCAATGGTATCAGAAGTCTTTACATACAGTTCAACAAGGCATTAGACCCCCCACCCCCGCGGTAAAGTAAGCACACCATGAAACGTATTGGGAGTTATTGTGTGTAGTACAGGTGACAGGATAAGAATTGATACGCGCACATTAGTTTCTATCATGGGTAAGTAATAACTACGTCTGCCAGACAGTAAAGTGTACTAAACTTTTCAGTGTAGTCATGTTAACGCAGCATATTGTTAGTGAACATTCCAGACAGTTAGTTTTTGGTTGTCATGGTAGTTGTCTGTTTGAGAAAGAACGTTAACCAAAAACGAAAGTTAAAACTGGCTGGAGGGGGGCTTTAGGAAACCTCAATATAACTCTATATATGCTTTTTAAACCTTCTTTTTGGGGCAAAGTCATCAAACTTTTTTAGCGATCTTTATCAGATTGTACTGGTGCTTCTATACAGTTATTAGTTATTTACGTCTCTGTGACCAGTCAAAGTGCAGTTATGGCTCTCTCTGCATTCATTTGGATAGGGGGTCATATTAGACCGAAATAACTGCTCAGAGGTGTTACAAAGATGGCTGCTTAGTCGCAGAACTTGCCTATAAGGACTTTGTGGTTAGCTTGTTTTGATTCATAATACATTTTTGGTATTATGTGTTTTTATTGTTATTGAAAAGTATTAATTTGTTTTGTTCTCAAAAGTTCTGAAGTAGGCTAACACTGCTTGCTGTGAATTGGGAATTCATCATGCACAATAATGTGCTTGGATATCCTAACGTCAACTTTTTTGCAAAGGTTTGACCTTGTTAAAAAGGAAAAGGCTTGCAGAGTGAACTTCCGATGGGTGAGTTACAGGTTTCTTTCTGTTTAGAATAGGAACAGTGATATAAGTTGCGATTGTTACCTCTTTGGATAATGCGCACACACTATAACCTGTCTGGGTAATGTCACTGGCCGCTTTGCAGATAAATGATGAATAGGCTTATTTGCGATTGTGTGATCATACCTGTAGACTTATGAGTTGCTGTGATTATCTTGATGGCTATAGCGCTCATCATCATTGTGTTTTGATTTGTTAGTGTAAGCTGGTAAAAATATTTCGGCTGTTGGGGAAATTCTGTGGCTGTGATTAATTTAGCGTTTAGGCAGCTGTTGTCCATGGTTTGGATCAAAGGCTGGTTTGTCCAGGCTAAAGGAAAATATTTGCACAAGGGAGCTCAGCATAACTTTGTTATTCTGCTTGTTCCACATTTTGGGAAATACTTCTTTTCTTGCAGAGAGTTAAAGAAGATTGATACCACTCATTTCTGTCCATTAATTATGAAGCTACATTCAGCAGGCGATTACCTTAGCATAGCATACAGACTGGAAGCATGGGGAACAGCCTAGCTTTGTCCAAAGGTAACAAAATCCCTCTACCAGCAATTCCATTTGTAGTTTTATAGCAGGTTATGTGTCAGGATGCGTGATGTGTGGGGAAGGTTGAGGACCCAAATGCAGGACTCCAGATTATAGCAGGTAAAGTTCAACGATTTAATTAAACAAAAGGCGAGCACATAAGTGACAGAGTTCAGGAAATCCAGAACAAAAACATAAGTATTCAACAGAAACAGGTAATCCAAAAGAACTCAAAAGGGAAACTCCAATAACCATGGAACTGGCAGGGCACGACACGAGACAGAGCCATCAAGACCTACAATGACTGGACAGGAACTAAATAAGACCAGACATATATACACAGGGACTAACGAGCAGGGCGGGAGAAACTGAGACAAGCAGGAGGCGAGACAGAGAGGGAAAACAGAGAGGCAGCCAGGCAGAGGGATTCTGGAGGAACCCACAAAGAGACAGCAAGGGAAAACAGAAAGACAGCAGAGACAGACAGGCACAGGGATTACTGGGGGAACAGACATAACACTTGACAGGCAGGCAGAAACTGAGCATGAGACAAACACCAGATAGAAACAGAATAAGACGAGAACTTAGGCAGGCACAGATCCAAACATGAACAGAACTGAACATAAGGCACAGGCAACTGACACAAGAGAAGAAACATACAACAGACTAAAACCTAATCATACCGACAGACTACAAACGAAACAGGGAGAACAGACTGAACTAATAAGAGAACATAGAGCAGAAATGGGGCAAAAATAACAACTGACACATAAGTACACAGACCAGAGCCCTGTTTCAGAAAGCAGGCGTAATAAACTATGAGCTTATCCCTGAGCTCAGGGTTGATTGAGCCTGAGGTGGGAAACTCTGAATTTTCGGTCGCAGAACAGCTGATCAGAATAAGTTCAATCAACTCTGAGTATGTTGAGCATGATTGAAGTGCGTGCGCGGGGATTAAAAAAAGCCATCATCAATGGAGTTCCGATACAACGATTCACCATGGCAACAGGTAAATAAAGGCAGAGCCTCCATTTTAATCAGGTGGAGCTAGAAAAATTAATGCGTGCCAACGCGGACACTGAAAGGCTCTAAAACGCAGGAGTGGAATAAGGATCAATGCAATCAATCTACTATACAGCACTGCTCATTCTTCATTTACCAGACTGGAATTTCCATAATGAATGATAAAGTACTACAGCCCATTACATTCGATTTTAAGTAGGAAGGCTATATTTATGAAGCTGTAACCTGACGGGACAAAATGCCGGTGGCAATTGGCTACCTGATTATGAAAATAGACAGGCTATAGATCAAATATAAGACACAATTTACTCGTGAACCTGTGATTGTAAAGTCACAGCTGTACCACAGTCATCCTCACTCAGAAATAGTCACATTGTCTCAAGTTGATAACTACGAATGTTGCAATCAGTGTGACTACAATATGAAAGATTACTGTTCATTGATCAGTTTTATAGGTTAGCCTACATATTAAACAGTGATTAGGTTACTGCAGTAATGTATCCCACTGTAAGTGTTTTCAGTGCAACAGTCCACAGAGTCGCAGCGTTATACCTAAAGTCGGACATAGATTTTATTCTGGGCTGAGGATAAATCCACGATGTGTCCTTACATCAATGACAGATTGATCATAAAAGTGGTCATGTTCAAGATCGTGTTTGGGTAAAAAACTAATAAGATGTAAATGAGTTCAGATATGTGCTTTGATATCAACAGAATCAATGAGGAAATGAAACTGTGCGTCACACAGCTGTCTCAGGCTCTGCAGGAGGGGAGGAGTCAGAGAAAAACTGGCGGTTTTCCAACATATCCTGTGACACACACCATCAGTTGCTGTTACTGATCTAGGCATTATCTGATCTTGCTCTCTGAAACGGAAAATCCGGAGTTTCCCTCATTTCAGGCTTAACATACTCAGAATTTTCACTAAACCCGCTTTCTGAAACGGGGCCCTGGAGTAACGCTAAGACATGAAACCAAAACCCAGACAGAGAGAAACCAAAATCAAAACACAGAGAACGCATGGTCAAAATAATATAACACAGAAAACCTCAGGACAGGATTGTGACATTATGTGTCAGACTTAGACAGGTGCAGTGATTTCCTGGCATGCATGCTGGCTACCTAGCAATCTCACAGTGACTACAGAACCCAACACGCTCACTAGAAATAGTCCAACACACACAACAACAAAAACAACAACAACAAAAACCTTAATATGTCAGGGTTATTTCCTGCGTTTACATGTATTTCAATGTAGGAAATTACATATCATAATGGTATAATTGGTTATCAAAGAAATGTAATACACTAACGCATGTTAAATGTTTTTGTTTATGATAGATACATTTTTGTTTTTGCACCTTTATTACTAAGAGCTCTGTCCTTTAGTGCCTTATCTCTGATTGATGTTCAGTAGCATTTCTTCTATCAGATTTTTTTACTCTAAATTGTAATTTTTTCCCCCGGGAGGGATGTGCCAGGGAGTTTGCAATATTTTTACAGCCATGCACATAGAGCAGCCTGTACGTACTAGGGGTGCAAAACCGAATTGTTCAATAAACAAACCACGGCTCGGTTTTTACATGTAATCCGCAATTTTCGGTTCTGTATTGACTGGACTGTACAGACCATTCTTAAGAGTGCTTTTGGCAACACCAACTAAACAGCGCCCTCTGTAGGTTGGCTTTTAGAATCGTCAGTATCAGTACAGGTTCCACAAAAAAAAAACATTTTGCAACAAGCTAACACCCTTTGCCCTTCCCCGGAGAGTACCTGTCCAATGAACTGTCAATATATCGA
>JAPMOB010238030.1:0-26221 GCA_029875015.1 Lepomis gibbosus
GGTTGGAAAAGAGAGCGAGAGATAAGTAGCTAAACATTACAGAGCACATACAGATGTGAAATGAGTTATAGCCCTGAAACATGGATTTACACAGCTCCCACTGTGTGTGTGTGTCTTACTCATGTTGTGAGGACAGAGCTCTGTTCACACAGTCATGCCATGTGGACTCACCTCCCATCTGAGAACAAAGTTTTATAGTTAAGATTGGGTTTTTGGTTAAAGGACCACTCTGCTTAAAAGTTGTGTAGCATTCTCTGTGGCTCTGGAGGCTTTCTAAAGTCCGAGAAAAAGACCAACTGTCATCTGGGGTCATCTCGGATTAGATTTGTGATTTCTCTATTTTGACCATTTATTTTCAACCTTCTGACTCAACTTTATAGAAGTGAAATGCTAAATCACTGGAGAAGTCCTTTAGCATTGTTTGTGACCCAATACAAATCTCCACCCAAAAGCCTAAACCCCTAAGACCTCACGCACTTAGTGGAACGTCAGATGGTAAGTGCTTGAGTGCGAGAGGCTGCAAAGCCCCAAAATGGTATAATGGGACAGCACTTTGTGACATCACGTTACCTTGACAACGCCAAAGCATGTTTTGTACAATTGTTAGTGTGAGACTTTTACGTTTTTTACTTTCTTCACATACAAAGGCACTCAGGGGACCAACTTCCTGATTTGAACCTGTTCCAGGCTCTTGCCTTAGAATGGATGAGAGCTCATCTTCAAATAATCAAGTTACCAGTTTTTTTTTATCAAAACAGCATCATACACTTACATGTAAACTTCTTTTTTTATATGTTGCATGTTTTACCTTTTTTAAAATATGTCTCCAGGCTTCCCCTGGTATCATTATGAACTGTGGGTTATTCCCTGCAGCAGAGATGCAGACTTACTGAAAGTGTGCAGCTGAAAAAGTCTGCGAGAGGCCCCTCATGCACTTGACGATTTGACAGCTGTGCAGCTCTGGCGGAATTACGTACGGACGAATGTGCTCACAAAGGCTACGTTCACACTGCAGGCCTTAAGGATCAGTTGTGATTTTCTCCAAATCCATTTATTTTGATTTAAACTTCACATTAGTGTTTAAATGTGGCCCATATCAGAGTGTGAACTGGCCACGGCCTGAAAGTGACCCGCACGAGGAGGAAAATAAAACGACACGCTGTCGTAAACAAGCAGGCCACAGAAGTTAACTTTTTTTGTATTTTATTTCCCTCTCACAGTTTCCTCCCGGCATCACATCTCTCCTGAATTATGACAAATGTTCACAACGTTTGGTGACACAACTTGATTACTGTTTCTGGCGGTGTACAACGCATTTGCCCCATGACTCCGTCTATCTATTTACGCTCGGACAAGTATCATGCACGTAACTCAGAAGATAGCTTGCGATCCGGTGGATTTCAGGTGGAGGAAAGTGAATTTGTGAGCAAAGAGAGCCACATATTTAATAATGGCTTTTGTGGAGCTTTTTCGGTCACTGCAGCTCCATCTAACGCAGAATTGGCGAGTGACATCAGAGTCCAGACTGAGGTCACATTTAAAAGAATGTGACCTGAATTGGATTTGGACTACATATGAAATTGGCTAAAATCCGAACCCGAAAAAGACCAGATTCCTGATGTCTTGGTTTATAAAAAATCTGATCTGAGTCACATGTGAGCAAAAAAATACGATTTGGTTCACTTTGGCCTGCAGTGTGAACACAGCCAAAGTCCATGAGTTTGGGTAGAGACTGTGACTCAAAACCTAATTACACCAAAATGTGGTTGAAGCTCAGTGAGGATTATTTTCATGCTTTATTTATTTAGATTTTTGATTCCAATTCCATCAACTGCCTGCCAGTGTTCACACTATTACCTTCAACCAATCAGATTCTGCCATGACCTCTGTGAGCCCATCGTCTCGTTGCTGTCACACTTTAAAAACAATTATTTTCCCTGCTGCTGTCACTTTTCATTTCAGCGTACACCGATGCGACCCACCTCCACCTCATTCACCTCCAGTTTCATCAGAGCCAGCTGTCAAACGGCTCACATCCTGCTCCCCATCTCATCCACCCAGACCTTCAGCTAGGCTCAGCTAGGGTCCTCACTCTTTCACCACCACCAGCATCTACACCCCATCGGCCGATATTTTTGTACCCCCGTAAAATGATGACATCACGATGGGATCTAATTGCTAAAGGCTCCCCACACGTCTCCTCTACTTTCCAGATTCTGTGTGTAAACGAATGTGCTGTATTTATAAAATCTCCCACAACGGAATGAAAACAGCTCTGTCAATGGCATGTACACAGTGTTCGCCTAACGATCCCACAGTGCAGTGCTCCACCCTTTAACGACAGTGTGAAACCACACCTGTCAGTGATGATGCAGAATGACGAAGATTTACTGTTTAAGTGTCCAAAATCTCAGTTTGCTTCTCACCATAGCATGGACTAAAGAGTTGAGATTAAATAGGGAGTAGAGAATGAGTGATTCTGGACACAGCCTCAGCAACTCCATCAAGTAATCATTTTCTTTAAATTCTGCTACTGCGGCACCAGTTTCTAACTGCAGTGAAAATAAACGTTTAGGCATATTATGTCTCTGGTGACAGTTAGGGTACAGCGAGTGTTCAGGGAGTGAATGTAAGCCAATGCAATGTCTTCCAGGTGGCATAAACATGTGAGTATGCGTGTGTGACACTGAGAGAGACGAGCAAAGAGGAAGAAGGAGTGAGTTACACAAAAGTTGTGTGTCTGCTGTCTGCTGCAGAAGGCCAGTGTGTTTGAGGACAAAGTGCTCTCGGCTTTTAAAGCCATCTACTGTCTGTAAAAGACAAGGTCGAGCAAAATGCCAAATGAACACTAACAGTGATTTTGAGTTGAACTTAAAATCACTGAGGACAGGGACAGAGGGTGTATCTCCATTCTCCTGCCTTCGTCTCAACATGTGGAATTAACATACACCCACCATGCACAGTGCTTAAAAATAAAACGGTTGGTTACCAAAGTGGTGATCAAGGATCACTAAGGGATCTCCAGCAGGATCCAAATTAAAGGAAAGAAAACAGCAATAATTTGATGTGTTTTTGAAAGTAAGCTGAAATGGTGAAAGTGTTAAGAACAGTGCCAGTCGGGCGGTTAGACAGCACCTGCAGCTTTCTGTGTCAATCATTAATGCCAGGAAAATGTTAGATGGATGACAAAATAAGAAAAGTAGAAAAGCATTATATTACACAATAGCTTAATAAGAGCCTGGCTGATACCAATATTTCATTGAAATACCTTGTAAAGAGCTCCATATATTGTACCAGTCCAACTGCAGCAACATACCAGTCGTCAAAGTGGCATGCCACTAAGAATTGGTATGTGTAACTAAAACAAGAGTGGCACACCGCCCGATTATGCAGGTAAAAAGTGGTACCTGCCAGTGAAACATGAGTGACATGTTTCACACTGTAACAGCATATCCTAATCAGCAGCTGCATAAGTCAGTAACGATCGACACACTGTACGTCAACGACAAGTGCCACAAGCCAGTAAAACAGCAGCAGCATCACACCACACACCGACAATGATATGACAGAATTAACATACGCCACGAAAACCTTCTTATTGAGCTCTACTAGTATGTAAACATTCACCTCAAAACAAACGTGGACAGTAAGGCCTATGCTCGGGCCAAACGTGTCAAATGAAAGTGTGAGGCATAATGTGGATCAACCTTAAGAGAGGGTGGCAGGATTTATAGCCCTTCTTGACACTGTGACTATCCAGATGGAAAACCCTCTGGCTTTATTTCTATTCTATTTGTGATGGTGGGATAAAAACATATCTTAATGAAAAATCAATAAAAGTTTCCTATGTCTGGGAGCGTTTTGTGTTTCTGCACGGAACAGTGAGTTTATAATGACTATGTCCCATTAGTAGCTTCTAAATGTGACTACTGGGTTCTTTTTATAAGGAAATGGGAAATAAATAGTTTCTTAAAAAAAAAAAAATCAAGGTGGCAGACAAAACCACAGCAGTTGGATAAGAGTGCAGTCTAAAAACTCTAGGAAACCACAAGGAGATAAAGAAACACACACACACACACACACATTCACACTCACGCAGAGACACAAAGAAATCACAGTGCTCTTCCTATTCCAAAACAAACTGGCAACATGACAACAAAGAAGCAAAAGGAAATAAATAATGAGGATGCGGCTGGATTTACTTGATGAAATGCCAAAATGTACAATCACTGCAGAGAAGTAACTCCCTGCCACCTACTGAGAACTAGAGAGGAACAGAAGACTGTGCTGCCATTTTCTTTTCATTTAATTATGCATGTACTTCTTTGCTATTCAGCTTTCTATACTGTGTATTGTTTTAGCTCTGGTTATTGTACTTATTCTCCCGCTTGTGATTTTTGGAAATCTCAACTTATTTTTTTTTGTTGAGCCAAATTGATTCTACTAAATGAATATAATTAAAGTGATTATGGAAGTAACATGAACTGGATTCAATTTAACTGAGAAACGGAAGAAGAGAGGGGCGCTGAGATAACTTTAAAATGCAAAACATAAATAGAAAAAGAAGAGGGGGGAAAAAGAACTCCATCATGACTTTGAGGGTGAAATAAGGTGCCAGCACCCTATTTCTGGCGCTTGTGCCGCAAAGCCGAGTCATGTTGCCTCCCTCAACAGACGAGTCAGTGTGTGAAATTGACCCTGCCCTGCTTTTAGCACATGAAGACACAACCACTTCTGAGGCTTTACCATCCATCATGAGGAAAACTGGTCATAATGATGATTGATGGTTTCACTCAGGGGATTTTTCTGAGATTCAAAGGCTGCATAATGTGTATTTGTGTATTGTGTATTCCATGTCTAGCATTGTTTAGCATATATTAGATATTTTCCATTGGAGTCTTTAGCAGATGATCTCATCCGGTGTAACTTTAAATAAGTAAGCAGGCAGGGCATCAGTGTCTCTTCAGCGCACCAAGAAGTAGTGCATCTACTTCTACTCGTGCGTTTCTGTTGCCTCGGATCACACGGTTGAGAAACAAAAACAGAGACAGCGGGTGACACAAAATTCATGAGGCAACATTGCAAACACATGGCCTTTAGTTGACCTGACCTGCTTACACTGCAAAAACTGAGCTCTCAAAAACAAGAAAAAAAACATTAAAATTGGGGGAAATTGCTTAAAATAAGCAAAATTATCTGCCAACAGAACGAGAATATTTCACTTGCTACTTAAGGCCAAAAAAACTTAAAACAAGTGAAAGTCTCTAAAAAGAAAAAAAGAGACAAAAAAGCATATATTAGTACAGTATATTTTGCCTTCAATTAAGATGACTAATCTTACTAAGATAACAGCGTGCATGCCGCGCTGCCAACAACTGCGTGCACGTCGGGGTTCCTCGCAGGTCTATTTCAAGTAGCCGGGTATTTAAAAATTATATAATATTCTTTGAATGGTTAATCGATGGTGATAAATTATCCGAAAGTCCCGCGAGGTGCGGCACCGGAGAAGCCGGGGCGCCGTCTCAGAAATGTCCCTTGGTGTTCTTCTCCTGCCACTCCAAACGCTACGCCTACACATGCTCACCCAGCGTTAGGGTGACAATTTTGGATTTATTCATGCACTTTAAAAACATTTATTGAAGGTTTTCTTTTTACATGTTTATTTACAGCATTAAATGTTGAAATGTATATTGTAATAGGCTGTATATTAATTATTGGGGGAAAACTGGTAGTTCTATGTAAAATCAGATGTTGAGCACCCCGACATCATTATAATAGCATGATCGTTGTGTGAGATTGACAGTCGAATCAGGCTCTGCACATTGAAGCATCGAATCTTGGACTGTTCGGGGTCAGCCCTAAATAATACTTTGACATTCATTCATGTCATAGCACATTTGGTGCAAAAGACTCCTTTTGGTTGTCACCCAAAAAGGTATTGAAATGTGATACCCAGCCCCATGTCTGAATGTGTCGTGATGCAGTGGTAGAAGAGTGAAAACTGAGAAACAGGGTTTGAATTCTTTATGTATTTCATATATCAACAGCTCACAGAAACACTGCAGATATGCAGTACACAGTCAATGATGCATAAAATGGCAAAATAGTTATGAGTAAATGTCATCTACCATGTGATTGTATATTTTGAAACATACTGTGTGTCTGAACACAGTACACATAAAATGGATTTTGCATTAATGGATCTATTAATCATTGCTTGAAGTGAGTGGAGGAGTGGATGCAGAGGTGTTCAGTGGCACAGCTGATTAATATCATAGAAACCAATGAAGCGTCTGCGTGGCCCAACTCTCTGCTGCCCCAGCAACTGCTGCCATGGCAGCTGCACACTGACAAATGATAGATGCATTTAACTGATGGGGTGTTGATGTGATGAATGCTTCTGTGGAGAACATGAGAAATACATAGATACACAAATGTGACTCTGTCGGTCATTTTGCCTCAGGAGTCTACAAACACACACAGACAGTTCTGGGCACTTAAGGGACTGGTGGCTGGGTCCACTTCCCACTCAATGGCCGTCAGTTTGATGAACAGCATCTCTGATCAGAGATCAGCTGTGCATTTCACTCTTGGTTATTAAAGCTCAGATTTGGGGAGGATAGGTTGATTCTGGGTCTGCCCATAAAGGGGAGGCTGATGCACCACACTGTCCGTCAGCTCCACAGTCGCATTTCCCAGATCCTCCGATGCATGCAGCAAAGCAAGACCAGAAACTGCAAACCGTCTACACACATATCAATCGTCCTGTAATGTTATCTATTTAAGTGCTGGAACAACCATCAAGCTAATATCTAGCTAGGGTTGTAGATAGGTCAGTACTTTTCACTGAGGCAGAAATCAACAAGACAGTTGTAAAGGTTGACTAACTTGAATTTGACCCGGACCAAGAAACTTACACTGATTTCCAGAAAATGTGACTTTTTAGGGACTTTTTGGCCGTAAATCTTGCAAATAATATTCATCTTAACTGGGAGCAAGTGCTCTCTATTCACCTGGTGTTGCCTTGTAATTATCAACAATAAAACATATTCTTGATTGAATCACTTAATTCCTGTTAGCAAATATTGCTTGTTTCACTCATTGAGATCGGAGTATAACTCACTCTGTGAAAACAGTTGTGACAAAGTGACCCTGGTGATGTCATCAGGGTTATCTTGGTTTGGGTTTGAGAGTTAAATTGTTTGACCAAACATCTGCTTTACAAACTGGAAATGCGGTGTTTGGGCAATTAGGGTCTAATGAAAGATGCTGTTGAGTTGCATCATGGGATTGTTGGATTGTTTTGGGAGCTCTTCCTAAAATATCTCTGCTGCTTCATTTTTCATCATTCATCATTTAATCTGTCTCTTGAGTCAGAGCAGACAGCTGAACAAAGTCTGAATTTGTTTGGTGGAATCATTAAATTCCTGGCAGTATGGAAAGGTATTACAAACATATTTCAACACTGACTCATAGATATGGACATGTTTTCTTGCTCAGGCTTACTTTTTTGTAATCTGTTAAACCCATTTTTGTGTTGCATCGAGGTTATTTGTAAAAACACAATAGTACTGTAAACCTTGGTAAATCCAGGTGCTTTGAAGGTATTTGAATAATTTGCGTAAAGGTAAGATGAGCAATTCTGATCCAACTGAATGAAAATCTTCAGGGTCTGTCTGCACCCCACCACACAAAACTATTCAAGCCTATCCAGCCATAATGTGTGTGTCAGGTAACGTTCAAGTTCACAAAGACATGCTTTTGTTGTGAAGTTAGCTATAGTAGCAGGAGAGCAGCGAGTACTGCTGTCTGGAGCTGGTGTGCTGCCTCTCGAACAGCCTCATCCTCTCTGCATGTTAGCAACTGTAGCACAATTTAGCTAATGCTAGTTACAGTACTTGCTGTGTCTGTGATCATGGTATTTGTCATGGAACTGTATTTGTCCAGAATTGCTCACCCCACCTTTATTTATTAACCACCAAAAGGAAATATTAGAATTTTGTTACATGAATATGTGAAAACAATGTGCTATGAATATATTAAGTGTCCTATTATGAGTTTAGAGGAAACTGTATCTAATTTACAATTTACGTGATACAGTGAATGTCATCATATCCGTCGTGTAGTCGTCATACAGCAGAAGGTACCGTGCTCATGAATATACAGCTAACATCAAAATAAGTTTCTAAAACAGGTTTATTGCAGGTTTGAGTTCTGCTGAACATCAAGAACAACAAAAAAAAAATCCCTATCGTAAGACATCTTATCTGCATCGACATCCAAGAACACAGGGTGTTGTATGCTTTTTAGATTGTAAAGCCCCTTGAGGCAAATTGTAATTTGTGATATTGGGATTTATAAATAAAATTTACTTGACTACAGGGACACCAATTAAAAAATAAGAGAGAACAATTCAAAAAGAACAAGAGGATTTCAGTGTTAGGTGATAAAGAACTAATAAACACTGGTATGATAAGACTTTAATTGACGGTTACAAGTCTGATCTTGAAGCAGGCGCTTTTTGTATTCATTATTAGATGTAAAAGAGAAGAAATTGCTTTTACATAATTGAAGGTCTTTATGCCACCCATAAAGACCTTCAATCACATAAAGGCAATTTCTTCTCTTTGTGCATGAGATGACTTTGCATGCTGTTTAAGTATTTTAGTACAAAACTGAATTTATAAGCTGATGGTCAAATTATTGGTGTTCTTGTGGAAGGACAAGATATTTAGCCTGTAATTGCCAATCCAAAGAGAAAGTCTGACATGTACAGTTATGAGACAGTTACTGGACTCATTGCTGATTCAAGAACAGGATAAAAGGAGGATTTTCTGATTGATCTTCTTTATAAAGTTATAATACAGGACTCAATTTTAATATTGTAATCATAAGAATACGCACACACCAGATGATTCAGCCAACACACATGACCACACACTTTATAAACTAAATGATTTCAGAGTGGCGATTCAAAGGACTTGGGATCTCAGAAAAACTCGTGTGTGCTCAAAAGTTTCAGAACAAAACAAAAGACAGACTGTCGTCATCAGCATGCCATTTTTCAGATAGGGCTGGGTATCGTTCAAAGATTTTCGATATCGATACGATACCTTGACTTCGATACTGGTTCCTGAAGGATACTTTTTTCGATACCAATTTTATTCTCAACAAACAGAACTATTGTTGTTTGTATAAAGTAACTTAATTATCACATTATCATTAATAGTTTATTTTAATAACTGTTCCTTTGAAAAATTCTAGACATATTTCAATGTAACATAGGCCTGTATTGTTTGTTTTTTTATTTATTCCTCTTTCTTTAGTTTTTATAATGTAATTTCATTGTTTATTAATTATATATTTTTTATTATTTATATGTGAATTTGTGCTCTGGCAACATTGCAACCTAAACAACCTAAACTTTCATGAATGTAGCCTAATTTCTGTATAAATATATTGTGCGTCTGTTGGTGTGGGTGTGGCTTCCTCCTGTCACGTCTCCTGGGGGGGCGTTCAATCTCAAACCGTTTTGAAACATTGCGCAACCTTCCGCATAGAGCTGTGAGGTACGTTTTCTCCTGTTTGCTGGGCGTGTCACATGTGTTACCCAGTCAGCGGCGATATGTATGTAAACACAACCATGTTAAAAAAGCAGGAAAATGCAGTGCGCTTACGTAAAGGAGTGTTCAAGGCACTTGGTCCTGGCTTCCAGCACCTGTTTGCCATCCGCCATGCAACCTGTGCAAAGACTAAAGGACAAAACGGAGAATGTAAAGACAAGACTTTTAATGTTACCTTAATGTATACATTTCCAGACCTCTGAGGAAGATGGGTTTTCTCTAGTCTTCATTACGAACATAAATATAAAAAGGGGCAGCGTAAAATTCATGAAAGTACTGTAATGAAAAAATCCCTGAGAGCTTTAGTTGCCATAATAACTAAGATAAATAGAGAAGTCACGGAAGTCGAGCCCGTGTCTGTCTCAATAGAGAACATGCTTAAGCTCTGACACTCTGAGCTATTCTCAAAACCTAGACGTCACATGCGGCCTCGGGATTCATAATAGTGTTAAAGTGTAATATTTATATTGTTGATTTCATTAATACTATTGTTGATTTTCTGGTTATTGCCGGTATGACTATGATATGAAAAGCCCAAATAATAACATTTTGTGAGTTTCCTGTTGTAAAAGTAAGATGAACACACCTGGAATCGTGTTTGTTCTAACTACCTTGGTTCAAACTAAGTTAGTTCAAACCCCGGTGGTACCAACAAGGTACGACAGTGTTGGGAAACGGTCGTACTTCAGATGTTGTAGTTTAACACTTTGTTTGTTTAGTTTAACAATGCATCGTACCAGGATAGTTCAGTGCTACCGTCTGTGGTTGTATGGGAAACGCACCCCTGCTCAGCCCACTCACCTGCCACCAATCATCTCGTCTTCCTGCAGTAGTCTGAAGTTGCCAGATTTGTGTTTCAGCCGTAGCGGTAGTAACTCTCTGCCAAGTTTCTCTCGCTGTCTTGCTCTAATGAAGTTTGCTTGTTTGTGCCCTGCTCAGGGCTTTACCTGCCTACAAACCTGTGTCTCCTGTGCTCCATGAACATCACCTGCCTGTTTGCCCCCTGTTGGCTCCTTGTCAATCTGCCAACTCCACCAGCCTCCATTGCCTTCAGCCACACCATCTACCTTCTTCCCTGGATTCCCCAGCCCCACCATTCATTTATTCAACTTCTCTGGTTTGCTTCTATCTAAATACTGCTACCCTCTCCGAGTCCTGTGTTCGGGTACAGCTGGTTTTCAAATGTAACACAAAGTCTTTTGCAGAAGATATGAAAAGGCATTAAGACAAGGCATTACTTTACATTTAATAAAACAGATGAAACGGTAAAATAAAAATGAAAGTTGCAGTGCAATACAAAATATGTGGCCAAAATAAAACCTCCAGTGTTGATCTAACACCGCCATTTGGAGAAAAAACAAACTAAGTTTTGTTCTAAAAATGTGGTGCATTATAACAGAAGGCAACTTCTCCATGTCTTCGAATGACTCGTGTCCATTTCCTGCATATTATTTCCATTTTATGAATTCAGACTATTTCTCATCATACCTTGAGCAAACTGCAGAGAAACACCCTGGGCTGTACCCTCAACATTTACATGTTTCTTATTAGTACGAATAACCAGACTAACATTTCAATTAAAACATTCCTGCAATTTGCAGTAACCCACAGTTTATGTAATTTTAACAAGAATAGATCCAGATATAAAGCACTGTTGATAAAACATGGATTAGATTTTTAGCATTACTTCCTCTGGGGTTAGCCTAATGCCCGATTAAGAGGATAAAACCTTTAATTCTTCAGCCATATTACCCCTCGGTTTGGCTTTCATCACGCTGATTCCAAATGGAGGCTTAATGTTTTTGGTGGCCACACCGGCATCAGTATCAAGAGCTGGGGACAGAGTGCTACAGGTGCAGCTAATTAGGTTAATAACGAGCCCACTGATTAGTGATTAGCTCCTTATTGGATAAGAACGAGGAGTTTTGGGTTTACTTGACTGGATTATGTGAACCAGGAGGGAGTCACCTCTTGTACGTTAAGCTGATGAAATTGAACAACGTAGGTGTGTGACTTTCTTTCAGTTCCACACTAGTATCTTAACAGCAATTAGTGGATAATAACGCTTATATCTGATTTAGTGGTGTACAAAAAACACACTGGACAAAAACGTACTTATTAGCCTTCCGCCAACAAATCATTAAATGTAGGTTTGTAGTATCCACTAAAGAGCAGCTCCATGTTTCAGTGGAAAAGAAGATACCTTAAAAAAGTAATTCAACGCCACAGACTGAATGGTTTTCTTCTATGAGATTCACTGTTCAAGATCCACACTGAACGTTAAAGTAAATAAAGTCATGCAGACAAAGACTACACAATATACCTTTACCAGCCCTACCAGCCTTTTACCAAATCCACACCTCACAGTTTACTTCTAAATGTTCAACACCACCGTGATAACTTTCCAGAGTGCCTCCATAGCAAACCACTCAGTATGGAGGTCATGTTGGTGGATGGGTGAGTAGCATGTGTCCTGTCACAGGCCTGCAGTTAGCGTTCACATTTTTTATGAAAGGAATATTTTGATTGGTTAAAATTCTTATTTTCTTTCTTGCCTAGAGTTACATGAGAATTTCAGTATCACTGCATATATGTCCCTTTGATAGGAAGCTACTGTCAGCAGCTGGCTGGCATAGCGCAGCATTAAGACTGGAAACGGGGAAAAGGCTTTCTCTGTCCAAAGGTAGGTAGGCAGATTCATTTTGTCGCAATACACCTGAGTTTGTAACTCCCTTCTGCTACATAGCAAGCAGTTTACATTAGGCCTAATACAGACACAATTTTAAAAATGGTTAACAGAAATAAGCTATAATCAATGGAGCAGTGCTGAGGATGAATTACAGTTTAAGAGTCTGATAGTTTGGGGAGAAAAATCTGCTCAGCAGTCTGATGGTGTGGCAGCAGAAACTTCTATAACTCTTCCCTGAAGGCAGCAGGGTGAACAGGCTGTGGCTGGGTGGGTCCTGACCTTTAGTATCCTTTGGGGTCTGCAGGCACCTCACCGATATGACTGATGCTCGGGAGATGGGTACCAATGATCTTCTGAGCAGTTTTATTCACCCTCTGCAGAGCCCTCCGGTCCTGGGCCGTGCACATCCCATTACAGTTTCCAGTCAGGATGTTTCTAATACTCCTCTGTAAAAGCTGACAAGAACGTTGGCCTTCTTAAGCTTTCTCCAGAAATACAGCCGTTTCCGAGCTTTCTTCACCAGCGTGGAGATGTGAGACAACCATGTCAGGTTCTCCGTGATGCTGATTCCCAGGAACCTGAAACTGTTCACTTGCTCCACCTTAGCACCACTGATGTAGGAGTGTGTGTCTTTATCTTCTTTTTCCTGAAATCAACAATCAGCTCCTCGGTTTTGCTGACGTTGAGCAGTAGGTTGTTCTCTGTACCACAAAGTTAACAAATTCCGCCTTCGAGCACCTTCTCTAAACTCACTAAAGCCTTTTTGACACTGGTCAAAACAGCCTCTAATGACTTTTGTCTTTAGCATGAAAGGTTGCTAGTGGCATTCATTTCTAGGTCAAAAGACAGTCCCAGATGGACTCGCTAATATTTCATAAGTCATACGTATGTTTATGTATATGCATGCTGGGCTAACAATCAGCTGTGACTTTTTATCACATCATTCACAGCCCCCAAACTCAGTAAGTTCCTGTTTACCAGAACCCCCTCCCCTCCAACTACAATTGATTTATTACAGTCTGTGGGCAATGTTCATGGAAACACAGAGAACAGCATATCCAAAACACTGTAACTGTGGATGGTATCTACTTGATTTGATTAACTCAGACTGCTGAGGCGCCATATTGACGGAAAACTGATGTAAATATACTTTTGCACAGAACAAGAAGTTTTAGTTACCTGAACCTAAAAATAACAGCCACAGTTTCTTTAGCATAACCACAATGCTCCCTTACTGTAACCATACTGCAGTATGCAGATATTGTGGAAATTAAGAACTTTAAAAACATTGGCATTGAATGTAAAAGAATACTTTTAACAGTATCTGGGTTCATCTCATATCTGCTGATACAGTTAGCGTTTCAAGATTTGTTCTTTCAATAGCATAATCACTAAGCATAATCATTAACACAAATAAAAAAAACTGCCTGTAGCTCCCACACAGTCTTATTTGAAGTGTAAGGATAGATCAGAAACAAGTTTCAGCTTTTTGAAACTGAGGCAGAAATAAACAAGATAAAAACTGGCCGACTGGTGGACTGACTTACATTAAACAAGTGAAATGATCTGACCCTGCTGACAAACTGACTCCTTGGTTTCTACAAAATGCAATGACTGTTTACGGTGGACATGTTTGTACATTATGGAGGTTGTTTTTGGCAAAGCTGTAGTTACATAAATCAAGCAAATAATAATCACCTAAAGGCAGCGGGTTAGAGTGCAATATCATCACTTGATTCTGCTTTGCAAAGGAGTGAGAGCAGAATGGCGAACACATTGAGGAGTTCTTTAAATAAAATTACTTGTTTTATGTCAAACGTCACCGCTTAAGTAAAGCGTTTCACCAGCAAACTGATGCAATGGAGTCAGAGTGGACATCTGAGCAAATTCAGAGATTTTTTGGTCACAGCACCTGAGGAGTTTTCTAGTGGGTCTTTCACTTGTGCTGCCCTCAGAGTCATTCTGTGCTGTGCTTGCCTGGAGGAGGTGGAAGGACCATCAGTATTCACTGTGAAGAAGTACACTGGGAAGGCAATGGGCTGCTGAGAAGCAGTGTGTGCTGAAGAAGGGTGTTTACTGATCAGAGGATTAGGGCGGCGGCAGGCAGAGAGATAGAAGAGACGACAGCAGGGGTGTCGGAGAATGATTAGACTGCCACTAAGCCAATTGGGGAAATGGGACCGTGGCCAAAAAGACATGAAGAAAGGCAATGAGCGAGAGAGAGAGAGAGAGAGAGAAGGAGAGACATGGGAAAGGAGAGGAGTGAGGAAGAGTAGGGAATGAGAAAGGAGGAGTGAGACACACAAGACCAGACGGGGAGGAGCGAGATGGAAAAAGAGCTGGTGTAAGAAAGAGAGTAAGAGAGGGAGAGATGACGACAGAACGGGGGGGAAAACAACAAAAAAGACATGCGTGAAAGAGAGAGAGAGAGATAATAAACAGGGAGGAGAAGGCGAAGGATTGGGGTGTCAAGGTGGAAGAAGAGTACAGAGCTTCCATTTGTTGTTTTTCTCACTACATTCTTGCCAAAAACACCAGGCGCTGCGGTCACCTTTCTGACACACTCTACTCTCATCCCAATATGTCCTCCAGAAATATAGCTGCGGAGGATGAAAAGACTGATTGTGGCCTGGATTTTAAGGCGCACCAGCTCGCCTTTGCTTGCGTGTTGAGGTCACAAAGCCTCTACCTCCCATCTGTCATTTTGTCAGGAGGGGGTCAGCTGTAAGGACAGTTAGGCTGAGGAGAGGGCGGAGGGGTTTGGGTGGGTGGATTTGGGCGCCAAAATTAGGTTCTGTATTTGAACAAAAAACACATATGATCAGAGGTGTGTAGTAACGAGTTACATTTAGTCTGTTACGTGCACTCAAGTAACACCTGATCTGTGATACTCTTTATATTTACTTTTTGACATAGCAGACATGATCTATTATGTACATGCACATGACTTGCTGATTTATTTGCCAAATATATTATAATATTATATTATATAATACTATCACTGCACTAACCCAAGTACTTATTTTGATGATTATGTTTATATCTACTTGAGCACTTGTTTTGCAAAGTAACAGTACTTTGAGTATAGTTTTTGTCTACCCTACCCATATTTGAGTACGATTACAAATATATATTGACAGTGCTGGCCACTCTCAGGGGCGCCGCCAGTAATTGACAAAAAAATCAAATTGGGCCCCCTCCGCGCGGCTCTTGTCACCACATCTCTGGAACCTAACTGTCCCAGCAAAAGCTTTACATAACTCTAATTAAAGGCTTGCATCTGTCCTGCTTCTTGTAGTTCAATACGATTACAAGCACAATATTTACTGCTGGTTATTTGTACATGCAAGTCTGCATCCAGTATGCAGTTCATATTTGATGCAAGATTAAAAGCCACTATTAAAAAAAAATGTTCGTAAGTCAATCTTTTACTGTCTCAATGTATTTTTATTGTAAAATTAAAAGAAAAAATTCTCTTAACATTAATGAAAGATTAAAAAAATGAACAAATTTAAATAACCTATTTACTGTTTCCAACTGTCCAGCATCCAGCACATCCATTCTGCGTGGAGTTTGTTTTCTCCCTGTGTCCGCGTGGGTTCTCTCCGGGTGCTCCGGCTTCCTCCCACCATCCAAAGACATGCAGGCTAGGTTAAGTGGTGTCTCTAAAGTTGTCCTTAGGTGTGGATGTGAGTGTGAGTGGTTGTCTATGTGTGGCCCTGCGATGGACTGGCGACCTGTCCAGGGTGTACCTCACCTTTCGTCAGCTGGGATAGGCTCTGTATGGGGGTTCGAAGACGGATGGATAATATATATTGATATTAGTTTTTACGTATTTTTTGGGGCCCCTGTCATTCAGGAGCCCTTGGAATTAACTTTGCCCCCATATGGCGCCCCTGGCCACTCCAATACAATGTTAATTGTACCTGGAGCTGCAGACTGTTTGTGCCATTCGTAATGTTTATTATATATATTCAGCTGTTTTCTAACCCTCCATCCTCATTAGTGGTCTTCAAGTTTTGCTGATTAGGAATTCAAGTTCTGTTGCATTTTTTATCAAGATCCAGATGATGCAAGTGCTTTAGCTAAACGACTACAATTTCAGTGAAAGTTGTAAAAGTATAAAATGGGTTGTGTTGTGGCCCGCCTGAGGCATAGCTTCTTAAATGTTTTGTCAGGGATAAAATAAGAGGTTTCCTTTTAGTTGGAGCCTTCTGGCAACTTAATCAATCCATTGTAAAAACTAAGACATCTTGCATTCACAGCTGGGCTACATGCCATTCCAATAGCACGACAGACTGTGTGCAAAGTCCCACAAGAACCATTAACTGTCATTTGTGTCCAAGTGGAACAAATCTTAAAACTAATTAAGCTGCACCCCCATGACGAGAATGCGAAGACAAATTTTGCCATCGGGAGCTGGCGAATTGAGAATCGATGGTTGACAATTTCTAAAGTCTTGTCCTGCATTCAAGATGCGGGTGTGTGCAGCGAGTGCAGAATCAATCACGGCAAATTGAGTCCTGTGTAAACAGGGATAGACTGATTGACCGAAACAGGGGGGGCGGGGGGAGCCAAGCCAACCTTATTGGCGGCACACTCCATTCTTTTGGAGTTCTTGCCAGGGAAACGGACAGCCGGTGCCATTTCGAAAGGTTAGTGCAGTCTGCAAGGCACTGACACCGAAATGAGAGAGAAGTTCCAGGCAAACAGATGCACGCACATATGAGGAGGTATGTGATGAGGAATACAGCAGCATTTATAATCATCCACAATCTGCTGTCTTTACCTCTCTCTTTCACCGTCTTTCTGACATGTATTAAGCACAAATAACAGCTTTGATTAGGCAGACACTTGCACTATTACACACACACACAGTGAGCATAAAGCTAATTACTAAAAGATGTCTTGTCCCATCATGTCTCTTGTAATGTCTCTTATAATGGTGTCTTCAGGCATTTCAAGAAGGGGGAAAAAAATGTATTTCTCTATTGTAATATTTGAAGCCGGTAACATTTGCACCTGTCACAGGTGGTAGGAGTTAATTGTGATTGTAACATAAATACATCCATTTTCAGGCAGCATCTGGCGTGCTGCTTTTCTGTTTACCATGACATTTGGATGACAGTCAGCGCACGTCATTTAAACAAATTTATAAATGCATATCACGTTTTTTTTTGTAAGAATACCCGTATTTCAGAGTACAAAGTAAATTTGATGTTTGCTTACTAGGATTGAACAGGGTCATTAGCCTAATGCTTCATGAGCAAGGTATGGTTGCTGACCCTTTTTGTTGTCTCATCTTCCTGAAACTGTCTGTCAGTGGGTAGTGCTGATTGGAGCCGTATTGCAATTTTGTCAACAAAAAACAGGAGGAGAGGGAGAATGGGATGTGGGGATGAAGCCAAAACAATAACAGGCGTTAAAGAGCCTATTATCTGTGACCATCTGTGACCTGTGTGTCTGATAATGGAGCGACAGCTTCAATTTGGAGGTCTTAAGTGCTGCTTTGGCAGAAAATCTTTGGTATTGTTTATCAGAGTTTTATTTATGACTACTGATCAATATATTAGAATAGCTGCAATGTCAAAACAAATGTGCATCTGACCAGGTCACTTGTGGGAAAGTCCCATAGGAGAATTTCAAAGAATTAATGTAAAAACTTGTAAAAGAAAAGTGCAATAAGTACAAAACTATTCATCCCGCAGTGCATTTGTGCTGAGGGCTATAAGCTGTAGCCATCAAGTTCAATGTAGTGGAATATTGCTGCAGAACCAAGGTGGTGCCTGAAAGGAATACTTTACTCAAAAATTATCATTTTTATACTTATATCTCAGAATCTGTTGCCGGCAGTGCTGGCCAAAAAAAAAAAAACCTCATCTGGGCATCACTGATGGAACTTAAGATAAAGTAATTTATTATTTATATATTAACTTTAGGAAATTGTGATTTAAACATAGAAACATTAATACCACTGCAGTGAAATTGCATAGGGTTCAGCTATCTTAATGAGCAACCTTATGACTCCTGTGGCTGCAGCTGCCATTTACTTTTCTGTAAGCAACACATCTCTCTGTGGCACATGTTTAATGTTGGCTGTATATTGAAAACAATAAGCAGACAACCACAATGGAGTTAAACGTGCACTCAGTCGCCCCCCTGCTGTGTGCCTTCAGTGGCTCCTCATCAGGTGCAGCTTGAATGTCCCCATTATTTGTTTATTTGCTTGACATGCAGTCAGAGGCTGATTCTGTTAGAGCCCCAGAAAACTTGGGTTGGTATTTTTTGGTATCATTAAACATTCATGACTAAAAAAACAAGAGTTCAGACTTCAGATTAGGGCTGACTCCGAATAGTCAAAGATTTGATGGGAGCCGAACTCAACTGTAAATCTCACAGTCGAAGCTTTGCAGAAAAACAAGTATCATGCCATTTTGGCGATATGAGGCAGCTCAATGTCTGATTTTACATAGAACTACCAGTTTTCTCCCATTAAGTTATTATACACCCTATTACAATATCATTTTTTAACTTGTAATGCTGTTAATAAATATGTAAAAAGAAGAAAAAGGTTTTAGTGTTTTTAAAGTGCATAAATAAATCCAAAATTGTCACGCTGACCCTTAAGGAAGGGGTGTAAGTGGGCATGTGTACAAAGAACTTCATGTCGTTTTTAAATGGTAGGCTACTTCAAGTACACCTGCCAGGAACCGCGATGTGGCTGCACAGCATGCACGTAAAACTCTGCACAAGACTGATGAATGGGAGGCAATCAAAGAGAAAACGGTCAACTCTAAGCCTGAGTTTAGTTGGAAATATCGACGCGTTCTCATCTCAATGTGTCATTACCGTTCATAAAGATGCTGCAGGGTACCTTTAGCTCCAAATAACCATGCTTTGTCACCTTTTCTGCAAGCGTCTGTATTGGATGCCCTGAGATGAGAACGGTTTGGAAATGTGCAGCGTAAGTTACACTGAAATGAATAGAGACTCTGCAGTCACTCAAGATTAAAGCAGAGCTCCTGTGTGTAAGACCTCTTAGAGTTATATTTTTATCTTGCTTACAGCAAAACAATAAACTAAATGTAAAGTTCATCCATCCATCAATCCATCATCAACCGCTTATCCTGCGTACAGGGTCGCGGGGGGGCTGGAGCCAATCCCAGCTGACATTGGGCGAAAGGCGGGGTACACCCAGCACAGGTCGCCAGTCCATCGCAGGGCCCAAATGTAAAGTTGAGCAACTTAAACTAACCTACTTACAGAAAAAAAGACAAATCATCAACCTAAGAAAAAAGGGTTAATCAAAACATACTACCCACTCCTACCAAACTGGGGCGGTTTATCAAGTAGCAGGATTTTACAAAAAACATTTTGCTGGCAATCAAAAGGAGAGCCCACAGAGGCTGGGGAGAAACTGGCCCTTTAAACCGCCCGCTTGGAGGCTGGCACCAATTAGCTCTCCGGAACAACCTACACACTCTCATTCAATCATCCATTCAGCCAAATCACCCAAGCTCCCCAGCAGCCCATCACACACACACCAGAGCAGAACAAGAGAGAGAGCGACAAGCACACATACACAGGGGAGATCACATTACCTACAGAAACTCACAGAACATGTTTATACGACCTCAGGGTGGTAACATAGGCCATAAAGGAAAGTATTATGTACAGGCAAAGTACATTTTAACCCAGGGATGGAGCTGGATGCAAAGTCAGGGGCTCACCGAAACTGCTGTAATTCACTCCCGAGTGTTTGAATGGAATTTCACAGAAAACTTTCAAGACATTTCACTGGAAACCACAAATGTCAACTTCATGTGTCAATCCATGTAGTAGAAAAATATTTAACTTGCTGGTGGCGCTATATAAAAAGTCAGGGATCAATATCTGTCAGCACTTTCAGCTAAAAACCAAAACTGTGAACCTTATGGTGGTGCTGGAGAAAAGGTCAGAGGAAGAAATGTCTGTACAAATGGCAATCTATCGCAATAGCTGTTGATACGTTTGAGTCTAGATAAATGTGGTGAACCGTTCACATTAGCCATGCTGCTACCGAACAACTCAGAAAATCTGCTTCTTCAGGACATTGCTGTAGACAGTTATGAGGTCACTAAGGGCAGTTATTTTTTTATTTTAACAAACATTTTAAAAAGATTTATATGAAAAAAATCTGTGAAAAAAAACAGCAGTTGAAAACGTCGGGTGAGTCCTTTAAGTGTCTGCTCCTACTTATTTGACTACTGCTTGAATGACAAAGCCTCCTAATTCCTTTTGCTCTCTAATGCTGCATCAGAATCTTTGTGGACAGGAAATGAGGCTCAGAGAGAGAATTGTGTGTCCAGTGATTAACAAAACGTTTCGCTGATCGCCTCATTTATCACTAATTCACTGATCAATTATGAGAAATCACTCTTTATTTTCTAACAAATAAGAAAAATTACATTTGCTTATCTGTCCTTGAACTTGGCGGTAAAAATTTAATTGCAAATCTGTCCTTTTTTTTGGTGGTAAATTTGCCTGAAAAAGCCATTTCTTTTTTGCCAGTTTCTATTCTTGCAGCTGAAGAATGCCCATAGTGACACAGCCCAATGAAGAGTTGTTCACCTATTGCTGATCGGAGATTTGCTCCTGCTTTGTTACGCATTCGAAACCGGAAAACTCGCCAACATCCATCCCCTCCTCCTCCTCACCCATGGACTTTTTCCTAGCGGGATAGCACTCACATCATAATCTGGCTCTGAATCTTCTAAATCATTGTTGTTCTCGTCCTCAAAGTAACTGCTCTAACTGGTATAAATGTTGCTCCCCTCGCTCAGCTCATCAGACATTATCAATGTCTGAAGCGCATCTCTGGAAACTTGCGGCCTACATGTCCACAGATGCTACAAACATTTTTAAAATACAAATCCCATAATGCATTTCGCACCCCACTGGTATTTCAGCGGATCACAATGTGCATTTCATCAGTCATGTGTCTTGTAAACGATGACAAATACTACAACAGCCACATGTCCCATCCATTTAAAGGTAGAAGACGTCGCAGCCGACCTTATTGGGTTAAACTAAAGCTTCGGCCGTCTACTATATTTTAGCCACGCTGTTTTCACTGTCATGCCATGTGTAACTTTTAGACTATGGCTTTTTGTTTGGATGAACTTGAATAATGTAATTTGGGGGAGAACCTGAAAGAAGAGAAGAGAAAATAATTTCACTAAGAAACTGAAGTATTAAAGTGCCAATTCAAATTTGGCCATATTTGTGACTTTCCTTGTGTTGGATTCAAGTCCAATTTTCTTCCATGACATTATTTCCTAAGTGGTTATTGTTATTCCCAAAATGCATTATTGTCATCAAAATTTTTTCGGGTGGGGGCACAGTCCCAAACCCCCTAGTGGGACATGGGGGTGAAGACAGTATTTCTAAAAACCTAGTTACGGCCCTGCTCCAAGACTATGGTGGGTGTAAATTGATTTGATTGACAGTGGCTGGCAGTGTGATCAAAGAAACCCTGCAACTTTCAGCATATTATTTGAATTCAAGTATTGCTAAACTCTGATTGGTGTGCAATATGTGACATCAGAGGTGGTGATGGCGCAATGGATAAGACTGTGCCTTTGGTGTGATAGACCTGGGTTAGACCCGGGTTCAATCCCCCAGCAAGACACTTAACCCCTCCAGAGGCGTGCGACCTCTGATATGTATAGCAATTGTAAGTTTCTTTGAAGTAATGTAATGTAATCAGCTTTTTCAACCGAGCCCCGCCCACCTCCAACCAGTCAGGAAAGCAAGGACAGAACACATGCTGATAATTCAAACAAGCTTTTCATTCGTTTTCATGTAGAACACCATGTCTTATAGTAAAAAGTTGACTGAAAATAGGTTCTCAGGGCCTTTTAACTTAATGACTTTTAGATGCATTTCATTTTAATGGTTTGCTATTCACACACTGCAATAAAGAACAAATGATTTGAAGTTATTTAAATAACAAGTCTTTGGAAATGTTGTCCTTTACAGATTAATAAAGCACTTTCACCTTGCTGTTGTTGGTACACAGTGAAAATGTCAAAGCAATTCTGTAAATTGAACTAAAATTCATTATTTACTGAGGTTATGAAGTTTTACTCTCCTGTCTTAAAGTGCTAATAAACGGAGACAATGAAGAACGAAGCACATCATTCCACTGGCAAAGGACAAAGAGCCACCGTATTCAGCCTCACACCACGGGTGGAAAGAGCAGTATTGTTTGTCTGCTGGGGGTGTCAGGCCCGTCTGTACCTCTCTGTACTCTGCCCCTGTTGCCCCCAGATCAGCACATTGCACTCTGTTGGAGCAGCACAACTCCTGCCATTGTGCCCTAATGGACTGCTGATGACTATGACCTTCTGCTCAACTCAATGAGGACACAGAGGGTGGGAGTGGGGGTGAGGCAGTTTGTGCGTGTTCGACTTTACTTTTGAAATGGTGGATGGGTGCATAAAGGAGAAAGAGGACATCCAACTCATAAAACCAAAATAGTGATGAGAGAAAGAGGGAGATGTAGGGCGGGGGGGAATGAGGTGGAGTAGATGGCTTTGAAGCTAAGTACGATGGAGGAAAGGACCCAGGAGAGGAGGAGAGAGACGTACAGAGCAGCGAAGGCACCATTGAGAACTAAGGAGGGATGTGAGAGGAGACTAAAATACAGAATGAACGAGAAAGATGTTCTTTCCACCCATAAGAATTAGGCTGTCTGTGTCTGTGAGGTAATGTTCCATAAGTCACATCCATTAGCCTACAGTGGCCCTGATTCTGCACAAATGCTACTCTTTCCTACTACTTTCATCGAAAGGAGAGAGTTGTGCGGGTTTTATATGGAGATGGGGATCAAGGGAGCTCAGGTAGCTGTTTGAAGAAGCGGAAAGTACCTAGAAACTGAATGTTCCCTCCACTTCTTTGCGATAGATGCAGCAAAATGAGGCGGCCGGTGACAAACCGAGACAAGCTTCGATGAATCTGCAAACAAATCTTTTAACAAATATAGCTCCCCATACCTGGGAGAAAAGGACAGAGAGAGAGAGAGAGTGGGAGATGGAAAGTAGGAGGAAAGGTGCTGATTCATCTGATGTGTTTGCCGTGTGCTTATCAAAACACGTGCCCAAAAGCTCAAAACACGTACGGGAATATGGTGAAGAAGCCAGAGACGGCGAAGAGTAAAACAAGGAGAGGCAAGATTGATTCTCATCTTTGTGAACAAGCTGGAATGAAATGAGGAGAGGATACAGATGGGAGATGCTGATTTGAATGAGAGATGACAGGTACAGTGGCGAAGCTACAACCGCAAATGGGAGGATGGTTAATGAGCAGCCTAAAAAGAAAATCCACCAGCCGATGAGATACGGGATGTGTGAGAACTGGAAAACTCGGGGGTGGATGATTGCTCATCACACCCTGTTTGATGCCCAGTACGACCAAAGTATGTTAATAGCCGCATGATACTCTGCGGCGGTGATGGATTACACTTGACACCAACTCCTTCTGGCCCGCGATGTCACTCATGTACTTTACATGAAACGAGAATGTTTTTTTTTTCTTTTCATTTTCATTTTCTGACTGCAGAAACTTCACTGAGTCGAACTGACGGGCCTTAGTAAAGTCAGAGAATGTCATCTTTGAACTTGGACTTGACGGTAAGTAATGGAGACCGTTTCTGTGCGAGAGTGGCGAATCGACAGAGAGCGAGCAGCTGAAAGGAAACACAGACTGAGAGTGAGAGGGAGAGTTGAAGAGGCTCGGATCAAACACCCCTCCCCGCCTGGGGATGTGCTGACTGGCAGAAAGCGACCGCCGAGGGAGGAAGGAGGTACGGAGGGGGTGGAGGAAGGGGGAATTGGGAGGGTCAAAACAGGATGATAAAACCAAGGGAGGAGGTGGAAACATGAGGAGAGTCAGCCTATGTGACAAAAAGTGACATTTGTTCTCCGCAGCTTTACACTACGTCCATGCTACAGCCATGTTAAGACAGACACCAGCACTGAGTGATAAAACACAGCCCCTCATTCATTTTAACCTCACGGCACTGCATTGCCACAGCGGGGGTGCTCTGTAATAACACGCTTCTTGAGCTGTTTTACCCTCAGACACAGTCGGATGGCACATTGCTAACTTTTAGGCATGCACCAGTGTTTAAGGTAGTATTTATGTTTTTGCTCTTTTAGTTGTCGGACAACAGGCACAAAAATATGTGAGCTTGGCTTTATTAAAACCCAGTGAAGGCGGTAATGGGAGGGGAGGATAGACAGAACAGAGGTTAAACCAACTGGCACTAAAGCAAGGATTATACTTTTTGCGTCCTTGAGTACATGTGGGCCCGCTGAGGTCCACGTGACGAAAAAAATCGTCATCAGGGGAGACGTCTGTGTGCAGACTACGCGACCAGGGCACCAACCGATCTACTGCGCACGTGTGGAACGAATCTGCCAAGCTGACTCCAGGAAGTAAACAGAAGTAGTCTGCATCCCTGGGGTCGGCAGCTGTCCGCGCGTGCGTCCGCTCCTCGAGGATTCAGAAATAACAGGGCTATGTGCGTCCCACATGTAACCCCAATTCACACATATGGCCCCCCCGCAATCTCGGGACCGCAGTTCTGGGACCCTAGTTTTATTGCGACAGCAGCAACTAGTGGAGTGGTGGTGGTAATACACAGCAACATGAAGGAGGATAACCCTGTCTGCACAGCTGTAGGGTTAACCGGTCGACATGCATATAATCAATAACTTAAGTTTAGGCACACACTTGGTGGTGGTTATGATAAGGGTAATTGGCTTCAGGGGGTTGTAAAGAGTAACATAGCTAGCTAGCCAGTCAGCTAGCTGGCTGTATCAAAGTAAACAAGGGTCCTGGAATTGCTGTTCCGGTCCTAGGGTTGCAGTCCTGAAACTGCAGCCTCTGGTACTGCAGCTACATGGTTCTCGACTGGATGCCAAAAACCTCAAAAACCATGTTGATGTCCCCCGATGACCTGTTTCCTCCAGGACATGGAAACACTGTTTTCTACTAAACCTGGCTACGTAAAAGTATTTCAAACAGAAAAACTGAACTGTTGCAGTCGGTGGCTGCCACATTCAATATGATGTTACCGTACACACTCTTATCTCAGGGCGTCAAATACTGACACTCTGAGATAGCGTGAGAAAGCGTAGTAATTTTACGCAAAAGGTGCACTTAAGCTCCGAATGAAACGCCATAGTTTGCTAGTGTGTTGCCACACAGAGGAGGCTAAACCTACCTGCTAGCACATCAGCCGTGAGGTTAGGGTTAGCCGGTCGACATGCATATACTGTATATTTACTGACTAAGGTTTAGGCAAAACTTAACTCAACTTATGTGATGGTTAAGGTTAGGGTAAGTTGATTCGGGGGGCTGTCGCTTGCAAGCTGGCTAGTCATATATAGACGCACCTGGAGACGTCTCATACACACTCACCCGGGGTGTCTGTACTGTCAAATAACTACGCCTAAATTGTCCATACATGACGCCCTGAAATGAGAGTGGACCAATGCAGGGACGCATTGCAGGCCTGTATGGTGGAACTGTGAACAAAGATCTTAACAAAACAAGCTGAAAAAGGCTGATGAGGGCGAATGCCATTTGTAAATGTAGCCAGCTGAGCGTGGACCTTGTGTGAACCTGACAGCTCTCGTCAGTAGTTTTAGGAAACATGCCCCATGTGGCATGGACGCAGTGTGTCATGGAGGCAGGACCCAAGGTGGCAGGGGAGAGCAGGGGGGAAGGAGAGGAAAGAAAAGGGGGGGAGGGACAGTGAACGGCAAGGCTATTATACATTTTTCATTAAGTTTCCAGGCACTAAGCCACATCAAAGCCTCACAGAGATAGAGAGGGAGGGAGAGAGAGAGAGGAGTAGACA
>JAPMOB010238030.1:26261-54373 GCA_029875015.1 Lepomis gibbosus
TCCCATATTCTCATTCTCTGTGTATATAAATGTGTCTCTACCCTGCCCACTGTCTGTATGTGTGCCTTGTAAATTCATCATGACACCCCACCCACCCATCTACAAAAAAAAGTTGGGAGCCTACTACAGGGAGTTGCAGCTCGTGTAGGGGCGATCAAACGGTAAAATCTGGGAGGGCCGGGGGGAGGGAGGGTAGAGCGAGCGGATGGGGCGGGGAGGGAAGGGAAAGGGGCAGGAACCGAATATCGGAGAGAAGGGGGAAAGAGCCCTGAGGTGTTGCTGCTGCCACGCCTAAAGGAAGAGAGGAAGAAGCAAAGACCCGCCTTTTCCACCCTCTGCTGTCTCACGGTGCATTCAGGTCACATGGGGGAAAATGGGAAACATGAGCTTCCACTATCACACCTTTCAGGACAAACTCTTTCTCTGGGGTATGAACTCTGCAGCTCCAACAAGAAACTGTTTGTTGTTCAGCAAAGAGGGTGAAGAAGAAGAGAAGAAAGAACGTGTGTCTTTTTTCTTTTGTAGTTGAAAGTGTTTCTGTGGCTGTAAAACATAAAATAAAAATGTTTAGTATGTTTAAAAGAAACTGATTAAGAGCAACTAAAGTCTGTAAAAATCTGTCTGTGACATAACTCCAAAAACGTTCCCACAAGTCTTGAGGGCCGCCCCACATCACCCTCCTCATCTTTCATCCATCCTTTCCCGCTCGGTGTGAGTCAACAGGAAGTTGAGTGTGCTCTTCACATTGAGCAAATTGTACTCCAACTTGTCATCTTCATAACGTTGCTGTGCTATTAGTCTCCTGCCAGAGTGCTGACGGAAATGAACCCCATGTAAGAGAGAGCAGATTACTCAGCACAGGAGTGCATCTGGCATCCTGAAAAACGTTGAGAAACACACTGAACTAAAATTAAAGTCAGAAAGTTATATTAACAGAAGAGACTCATTCATTTGAGTAGTGATGCTTTCGATCAGCCTTAAATATTTGTCAATAAAACCCAGCAACTCGGCCTCTAACCCCTAATGTTTTATTGATTGGTTGCTAATTCCTTCAAACTCTGCAGTCACTGCTAATTGCTGCTGTGATTTCTTCAGCCTAGTGACCGACTAGGGCAAGGCTTTTTACAGGACTGTGTGCTGTGTCATTATCATAAAACTGATTATGTAAAATCATTTCTTTGATCTGGCACTGTCCACAGGGAGCTCTGAGGACACGGGCAGCTAGAACAGTCTGTGTGGAGCAGGCCAGGTTTTCAGTGCCCCACTTCAGTTAAAGACCGTAAGACAAAGGTTAATCCAACAGCTACAAAGGCTGGAACTTTGTAAGATACAGATGAAAAGTGAAGGATGAATGTAGACTTTGCTACGACACTGTAAACAAACAAAGAAAAGGATTGTGAAAGGACTGCTCTAATCAACAGGGACTTTGGGGGCATTTTAGCGTCTTTCAGCTCGTTGTTTTAGTTTTTACTTCCTTAACCCATGGTATGCAAAGTTAGCAACTAGCTGGTGAACACAGTTGAATTTTTAGCAGCTCGGGAGCCAAATATTTCCCCTCATGAGTTGGTAAAGATCAGAGGGTCAGTGAACGTTGGACTTGCATTCATCAGATGTCCAGAAAAGCAACTCCAAACGCTAATGCTAATGTTGCTAAGGCTCTGATTGGTGTATAAAAAGGAAACTGTTTGCTAGTGTGTCCAAATTAAGGTGTCAGTGTGATGTGTTCAGGTTGTTCTGATGCCCCCATGTGCCTCAAAAATGAATTAATGCAAGTTTAAGTAAATATTAAGCAGACAATGATCCAGCTTTTCTTAACTTCACAGGTAGAAAAGAATTCCAAAATATCTCATGATGCTAAATTTTCTCTTGCTTTATGCAAGATGCTCTCAGAAGCCCTGCAAGTGACCGTTGTTTGTTGTGTTCATTGTGAATGTAGCTCAAAAACACTGACATACGTCTGAGAAACACTCAAGTTCCAAACCATTGGGAAGGTCACGCAAGGTCGGAGCAATGCACTGGCTGGCGTTTGTCTTTCCAACCTGATGCAGTTGATAGATGCTATCTTAAAACAGCCAGCAATACTTTTGCATTAGCGACAAAGAGAAACACAAGAGAGATTTCACAAGACAACAGTGGACAACTGATTAACACAGATAATGAAAGAACACGGGAGGTGACAGCTTGAAGAGAAGTGGTTCGTCTTCCCCACAGGGATCACACCGACAGCTCTGCAAACATTAATTGCCAATGCGACCTTGGGCACAGTGAGAAAAACAGTTCTAGCTTGTTACCATGATTCATAATTAGTTTTTTTTGTCATCTTCGAATAAGACTTGGAAGATAATGAATAATTTGAGTTGTCTTGTCACGTAATCCTGATGATCCCCGTTGGCTTGCTAAATCCATAACTGCTTCATAAACAGCCGCAGCATTCGGGGAGCGCCTAATGAAATTTGCTCCGCTTTTTGATTTGATAAGTGAATTTTTGTTTTGCCTCACCAAACGTCAGGACCTCAGTCATGTGCTGTAGGTTAGCGCGGTTGGAAGCTGCCTAAAAATAAATAACCTTTGATGAGACAAGGTAGAGGACTGGAATGAGTTCTGATATGGAGGTCTGTTCTGTTTAAGCCCTTAAAAATATGCATTTGTAAAATACTAAACCAAATACACCAAGTTAAACACATCTGAAAACAGAAAGTTTATTGAGTAGCTGCAGAACACAACCATGTAGCCCTTAAATTCAAATGAGAAAAACAAAGGCAAAACAGGGATGAGTTGTTTTTTTTCCCCCCTGAACAACAGCGATGTGAGTTTGGCACAGTTGCATCACAAATGGCTGCCTCGCCTAGTAGCTTTATAGACTGCTTGGCAATTATAGAGTGTTGTTTAGATTGCAAGCAAGCAAGATCTTGTCAGTGTTTTACTTTTGAATTGCAAACCAAACATCTCCTTGCTTTCACCTTTGTTCTCCAGCAGTCATCATCCTAACAACATACAAAATTCAGATCTGAGGCTGAAAAAAAAACATCTTTCACAACGTCACACGGGTGCAAAGTAATTCTGTGAACGCTGAAGTTTACTTTTTTTTTTGCCGTGTCTTTAGATGAGTAAGGCAACATGGAATTGTAAGACTGCTCAAAACTGTCACATCTCACCTCTAATAACGCACAACGCTGGCTTTTACTAGTGTGGCGCAGAACTGAAGCGAGCTGTGCTGTCAATATGCTTCGCAGATGAGCCCATTAACTCGTTGCTACTGTCAGCACCAGCCTGATAAGTATGTAGCTGACTGCCTTTGGCCTTCAAAGCCCTGCACGGACTTGTACTTTTTTATCTGACAGATTTGCCTCTTCCTTTGGAAAAATGGCATGGATGCTGTTCTCAATATGTCTGCTATCTGCTTGTTCCCTGGTGTATCAAAAACAGCTCGCCCCTGGTGTGGATCTCCCCCACAGTGCAACAGTGAGAAACAACTGGCCTATCAGGCAACAGGAAGGGGGGTAATGAATAGATTGTGTGACTCGCCTCCAGACAGACAAAGAGATAGACACCAGCACTGAACTCAAAGACAGAGACAGACAGTCACACTGAGGCACTGCTGCAGAATCACGACATATTATAATATGGTATGTCAAGCAGAACATTACCAGTCAGACATGTATCACACTTTAACAGAACATATGTAGTATAGCATAAAAAGGTAGCACATAGCACAGCACAATATGGGGTAATATGAATCACATTAAAGCACAACTCAGCACAATGGTATAGTATACTGTAGAATAGAGAACAGTATAGCATAGAATAGATGTAGTTTGGTATATCTGCTTTAAGGATACGGTACGGTGTTGCCTCTGGGCAACATACCCATTTTTGTCTCGGTACACCTCCACCAAACATCCCAAAATATGATGCATTACTTTATGATTCTCTGGCGCCGAATATGAATCCTTTTATAGCTGCCCTCGACACATGGTTCAGCTCCATTTCCTCTCTGCACTAAACTGCCCTCAAAACATATTTTTATGCCATTTTTAGACCCCAAATTATATTCACAATAATAGGTGAGTAAATGTTCTTTGTTAATTGTTTAATGTAATTTATTTGATACTTATATAATGGAAAATAGTTAAAATGCAAATGTTGCCTTGAAGCAGCATCATACCCATATGAAAGGTTTATATACGGCTCAAAACTATAAGAGTTAACACAATTTTGTCTCATTTTACACTGATTAATTCATTAATTAAACATTTGATAATGTTAGTTATAATAACACTTTTATAAAAAAATGTATTACACTGGATATTTTAACCTTACGCTTTGTTATCCTCCCTGCAGAGTATAAGCTTGTACAGGGTTAAACACAATGTGCTTTATAAATCGTAATCTTAAAGCTTTTCATCAAAAGGCTACTTACACTCGGAACAATCCTTGAGAACCATCTCATCTTTTTGCAGATTTAGTTTATCTATTTTTCACCATCTTAACAACGTGTGCGTGTGTTACTGATGCTGGACTCAGCAGTATTGGTTGTAATTTGTTTCATGTTATCATCTACTTGATTTTCCTCCTGTGGATTTGACCTCCACCTCTACCTTCTCTCAAAAGTTTTACGGGTCCTGATTGTGTAATGAGGTAAAAGATATTTACTGTGCTTAATATAACATGTCTGAACCATGATGTGCTTTTTGTTTTGTTTTTCGTATTTTGCTGAAAGTTTATTGGAAATTGGAAATTTTCTGTGAGCTGCTTAATAACTCTGTTGTTTTGAGTATTCGTTTTGTATTTTTATATTTTCTGTACTAGGTTTTTTTTTTCTGTTGTTATATGTATGTGTGTCCCTCTTGAAAACGAGATGCTGCATGTCAAGGGGCTATCCACTAATAAGCTGAAATTAAATAAAGTTGGATTGGATAGTAGAGTACAGTGAAGCAAGTTTAAGTATAAAATAAAATTAGTGTAGAGCAGACTAAAGCACAAGTATTGCACAGAACAGTATGCTATAGGATTATATAGACGTATCATAGTCCATCCATCCATCCATGGTAAACCGCTTATCCTGCGTACAGGGAGGCTTGAGCCAATCCCAGCTGACATCGGCCGTCTTTGGACTGTGGGAGGAAGCCGGAGCACTCGGCGAGAACCCACGCAGACACGAGGAGACCTTCTTGCTGTGAGGCGACAGTGCTAACCACTGCACCACCGCGCCGCCCATTGTATCATCGTGTTGTATTAAAATGATATAATATTACAGGTGCTGTAGTGTTGTTCGGTATTAAGCACATCATACTGTGGTAGCTTGAATGCAGCAGCATTCTAAAAGGGCCATGGTGTGGTGCGCAGACCATGCAGGAGAAAAGTCGGTGGACAGATAAGGCCTTCAACTCTTGAACTTTGAAGTCGAGCAGAAATCTGTTTCCTCTGCAGCTCTCTGCTCTCTCTCAAAGCTCCCTGCTGCCACTCGTCTCATATCTCTACTGGAGATAGACAGCAAAAACCCAGTCTGCACCTCATGCACACCAATACACGCTACACATGCATATAGAAGAAAAAGCTACTCCCTAAAGAATGCCTAATTGGTTTTTATTGACTTTAGCAGCAGCAACAGATATTGTGTGATAGTGTAACAACAAAAGATTAGCTCCTCATGCGAGGCTGGGGTAATAACAGCTGAGGTGGAGAGCAGCTTCACAGAAAGCCATCATCACACCAGATAAGCACTGTAAGCAATGTGATTATGTGGATAGTAGTGTAATCTGAGCCCTATTAATATGTTTAATTGTAACCATTTGCAACAGCCCTGAAGCTCCTACCCATGACTGCTTGGCAATCGTGCAAAGTGTTATTTCATAAAGCACTAAGCTAAATTGTCTGCAGGCAAGCAGCAATTATAATGCTCTTATACGTATTGGCATGCTAATAAAACATACTTTGTGACCGAATTTAAAATTCAATCAGGTTGAGGCAGAGGGGTGCTAAATGCATCCTGAAATGTGAATGGCTGTCTCTGTCTCTCGCCTCACTACCAGATTCTACTCTGTGTAATTCCTTTAGGAAAAATCCTCATCATCTCGCCCCGTGTCCCATTCTCCTTCTCCTTTTGTAGCTCTTTGTTACCACCTCTTGTTTCTCCTCTGCTCTCACTCGCTCCTCAATCTCTCCATTTAATATTTACAACCTTGTCACTCCCTTGTTCCTCAGTGTCCCTGCACACCTAAACCCCCAACACATCTATCCCTCCTCTCAGTCATCAGATACGAGAGCTCAGTGAAGAAAAGCCTGTCTTGACTTCAAACGCCTCCCTGTCTATTTGTCTCCACCCCATCTCAAATGCCAGGGAGGCACAGCCCTAGAAATCAACCCCCCCACACACACACTCGTTTTCTACTCCCCATCTCCCCTCCTCTCCACTGTTTGTGTCTGGGTCTTACTCTTTGCCACTATCGATCTTCCTCTTCCTTCTTTCCTCCTTCCTCCTCTGTTCTGTTTGCATCTCTTTTTTGCTCATTTTCTTTTCCTTTGTCCTTCCCTCTCGCCCATGCAGCAGAGCATTTAAATATGATAATGCCTGTAGCTGTGGAGTCTGCATCTCTCTCTGCCCCTCTCTCTCTCTCCCTCTGTGGAAAAGATACTGTTTATATCACTGTTATTTATTACTCAAACTAAATTCTGTCTTTTGCTCCAATTTGTTCAGATCTCTGCATGACAATTGGAATAGAAGTTGATATCAAGGTGACGTGCTGCGAATGAAAATACGGGCTTTAGTGAATGTGCAGGGGGGGAGGAAAAAGACATTAACAAAGAAAAGTGTATAAAAATGACAGCAATTATGGAGCATTTAAAAAGCACCTGTGAATATCATCTGTTTTTTTTTGTTCTCAGTTTCTCTGTTGTCTCTGTGTTACAGAGGCTTCGGCTTGGCAGGCTTTGTATATGTTTGCATGTTTTAGGGTCTCTGATAGAGTGCAAAGACTTGCAATGATGCAACCAGAGGAAACCACTCACAGGGGCAAGTTCTGCCCCGCCAACAATCCCTGGCATCTCCAACTGCAGACATTGGGATTCTGTTTCATTGAATCTGGGTGTATTCGTGCCCAACTGCAAAGGGTATGTGTTACAACTGGGGCATCGTGTGTGTGTGCATTATTAAATATGCCTTAAAGGGAAAATACAGGATGTCCAATTCCTCAGTGCGTGCTATATTGACATATTGAAAGAGAAAGCAGAGTTGCCCTGCTCGTGGTGCTATGCAGGCAGTGTCTGAGTATAACAGAATGCATTGCGTGCAAGATTCGGACGTCCACGTCGATCCAGCAAGCCGCTACAGCTCTGAGTAAGATAGCTAATCAAATAATTCCCTTCATCTGACCATTTCTTATTCACACGTAGCTGCATATCATTACTGTCACGGCATGTCTGTCAAATATACGGCAGCAACACCAACCTCAAACTATTATTTAGTCCAACATTGCCCCAGCCACCCTAGCCTATAATATTAGCTATTACTTTGCTAAAGCATAGCATTACATAGCGGGAGACACAACCTTTTGCATGACTTCTCTGGCTCGCATAAATACAGCTGAATATCTGAGTCAGAAACAACACTATAAAATGTGTCCTCGTCCACATTATCCTCTGCTCTCATATTTTGGGATGCCATTTTTGCTGCGTGAAAACGTAGCTCGCGAAGAGAGCACACCCCCAGAGGCTGACGCTAAAAATCCAAGCTGCCTGTACGTCTTCCTTGCCTCCAACGACGTCACCGTCAAGTCAAGAGCTTTCGGACAAATAGATTGGGTTTGTTTTGTAATATGAACAGTGCGTTGAGGTCAAAGTACACAGCAAAATAACTATATTCACTATGAAAAGAACAACTGCGCTTGTGGACTAAACCTACAATTATCCTCCATCATGTTTCTTCCAGGCTTTTCTGCATCTAATACTTCATTTTGTAATCCTTTGGTAACCACGGGACAGTGTTGTTTTAATGTTCCCATGGATTATTGCTGGTTTCTATCTGTGCACAGGAGCTTGCAGGTATATGCAGCTCCACACAGTGCTGGAAGTTGGTGCGTGTCTGATTGGGAGTGCACTTTTTTTTTTTTATAAATCTGTTTATGAAAGCTCTTTAGCTCTAATTATGTCCTTGTTTACCCAGACAATTATAATAATATTACAGAGAGAGAGAGGGGGGAGTACAGTATTTTTTTTTCGTAATCTTCCCTCTTCTGACAAGTGGCTGGGCATTTCCAAACTGCAGCTGGTTCCCTTGCGAAGAGAGAGGGAAACAGAGTCAAGGCGGAAAAGGCTGAATTGTGCTTCTGTAATGATACACATCTCTGAGTAAGCAGAACTTTAATGGATCCGTCACGCACACCTCCAAAATCTTCAGCAGACATCATTTGTATTTCCTTTGTGTCAGACGCTCTGTGGCTGTCGTTTATTGGCTGCTTTCGTTTTCTAAAAGTAGCAATGCCACAGTAGAGTAGTATTATCAGCGAGGTCTGCATGAACCTGCCATAACTTATTTGTAGCCACTTGCTTTTAAATATAACACTGACATTAGTGATATGAACTTGTTAGACAACAGTTGCTTAACACACATCCAGCAGATACGGAGAAATATTAGCATTCGCTTGGATTCATGTGTCTGGCTGCTCGATGACCTCTTTAAGCTTTGTTTTTGTCTCCACTATCTCCTGAGAAAAAGATTGTGGGTCTATTGCAGCTCAATGCTCCAGTATGTTCACCAGCTAGATGCTGGCTGGCGCTTGGTGCTGGGAAGGTAGTGTGTTTTTTTCCCCCTCGAGTTGCTTTGTCTGGAAACAAAGTTGATGGGAGCGGTGAGAATGAAGTAAAACATAAAAGATTAACCAGTAAAACCAAAACAATGAGGAAATAGACACTACAAAGCTCCGCAGAGCTGAGGGGAACTGCAGAGTCGGCGATAATTCTCTGTGAGTTTGTCAATATTAGTAACTCCTTTTCCTTACACATTGCCATTTGATCCATTGCAGCATCACTTCATTGGGTTATAATGATCAATCAATTCATAAACATATGAGGTGCATTTTAATGCCTTTGAATAAAATTCTGTGAAGTAACAACAGACATTGTACAATGTAATGAAACTAATGTCTGCAACACTTATTCTGGCAGGGGGCTGACCAATCACAGCAAACAAAAAAGTCACAATGAAGAGATGAGATTTCATCTTAGACCTAAGTGGATGACGTGGGTATAGTTTTGCATGTGTTCCAGAAGATTTGAAGTATTTGAAAGTGCTATTTTAGCATTTATTGTACTGTATTTAGTCTCTATGAAAACAAATGGCACAATATCTGACCTTTTTTTTAGTGACTACGGTCGGGAGAATCAGCAACGCAGGGACAGAAAAGGAAAGGACACCATGTGCACTTAGCATGCATCATGCATGCATTAAATCTACTCCCATGACTCTTTGTCATGGCCACATGAGCTCCCACTGTGGTGATTGGAGTTTATAATAGGCAGCGTGATAAGGAGCTACTTATTTATTAATGAGGCACTGTGTTTTGATACAGAGAGAGCAGAGTCCTAAAATTAGCACAGGGATCTACAATTCTGTTCTTTGGATCTAGAAGGGTAATAACAGCCTGCCGCATCAGCAGGCGCGGCTATCAGCCAGTTATCACTGGCTCAGGCATGTAAGTACTGAGGGCCTAAGGAGTCACAGTCCTCAAAGTGGTGTACAGTAGTGGTATGTGGAAAAGCATCTCACCATGGAAATATAAAAAAACTGTTCAAGTATTTTATTCCACATCACAAAAAAAATACTTTTCCTAACAAGAAGTGAGGGAGTGTCACAATCCCCCACCAACACACGGCTGCTCTTCTACAGTATTAGCTAGTGCACTGTGGGTGTTAAAGTCAGTCTGACAACAGAGGAACTCCATCAATCTCTAATGCATAGCCAATGAGGGGCTCTCCAACAACAGCCCTTTGTATCCTACTGAAAACAGATTGATCTTTGTATGCTGTGCACACGTTTACCCCTCATCCCTTAGGCCCTCATTGTCTTCTATTTGTTTAACATGATGGAATATGCTAATCAGGCAGGCAGTGCTGAGATAAAACTCGCACTCCAGTGCTAACGCACTAAGCGAGCCCGCGAAAAAAAACTGTTACCCTTTTAATAGAGAGTTCCCTGGTAACAGAAATAGTGATGCCAGTGAATTAAATAAACAACAACCTATATATTAAACACGACCATTGTCTTTGTAGTAGGAAGCTGCTTCTTATTCTGAAAAGATATGAGCATGTGCATTTTTAAACCCAGGCTGGGAATTAAACATTACCACTAGGGCACGTTTTAATTTTTATGACTGCAGAGGAGCAATTCTATTTGAAATTGCCATGTTTTCTTCATTTCACAGAAACAAATGCAGCAGCAGAGGCGTGTGGCTCCCGGGATCAGCAGGGTGCCACGCGGTGCTCGCGGCTCTTTTGATACAGGTTTATTATATAAACACTACGTAAACACACGCACGCACGACGATTCTCTGCGCAAACATTCACACGAGTGGAAAATGAACTCACATATAAACACACACACTTGAAAACATAAACATAAACACCCCACCCAGCCTCACATACCACATGCTGTCTTAGGCTTTCATGTCCTTTGCCCACACTTTTGATTGGTCCCAACAAGCAAAGGGGCGCTTGTTTACTTCCTGGCAGCAAGTAAATATTTTACACGGAGCGCCTTCATGTTGGAAATCTGGGCAATGCATGGGAGATATCTCGTCAGTGAACATAGTAAACAACCTGCAAGTTTGCGACAAGCAGGAACTCTGACAGAGCGACAGTTCACTTACACAGCTTTAACAACATGCATGTCATAACAATTCATAAACAACAGACTTACATGCAAACAAACATACGCAAGTCCATTAAAAGTTGCTAAACTCTGTACGCACTGATCTATCTTATGATCTTCATGACATGTTTGACAAACATAGAAGATGTACTACTGTGTGTAGCTTTGTATTGGGTCTTGTGTGTTCTCTTTTTGTATAACTTTGCATTATTTTATTGGCTGTGTCTTTGTTTTGACAAGCCAAAGGACTGCAGATGCAAATTAGCTTAAAGCTACAACCTGGTAGAACGTATCAAATGGTGACTTTTATGTTTTTGTTCCGTTTATCAATAAAATAAATGATAAAGGCATGCACATTTGTAAAGCATGTGAGATATCTCTCCTCTCTAGCGAAATACAGAATGAGTTAGCTTGTCTAACATATGCAGACACAGAATTCAGTGTCACTGGTTAGCTCACTTGGTAGAGCACAGGTTTGCGTGTTTGATCCTCACTTAAGACCATTTTCTGTTTATTGTCTTTTTTATAATCTTCTTCAACAAAGTTCTTATGAAGGGACTGTTTCACATACTCACAATAAAGCATGTGCCAGACCGTGACTGGTCAACATTCATCAACCTATGGACTTTTCATTTCCCCGTCATTCCCAGGCAGAAGAAATTCCTGCGCTTCTCATTCAGGGGAATCCATTTAACGTCACACATTTCCTGACCTTTGAAATAGCCGTCGGTTAATGTGTGATTGGATTCCCCTGGATAATAAAAAACACACGCACAATTCTTGGTGTATGAACCCTGTGCTCTACCTTCTGAGCTAACCATTGGCACTGGTGGTGGGCCAGACATTATCCCAGAGAAACGCACCTGCCGACCCCTATATTTAGCTATGGTTTGTTATTTTGAGATAAAAGGAAAATCATCCAGTCATCATGGGAATACAACATTCGTTATCTCGAGATAATTATTATCATGGGAAAACAGAGTAAAAAAAACTTAAAGCTTCTTATTCCTAGAGATAAAAACAGTGTTATAAAATGTTTTCTTTCTTTACCCTAACTTCGGTGTAATCCTAATTTAACCTAACTGGCAAACTGGCTTTGTGTTTTCATTTGTCTGTCTTTGTGAGGACTATTCAACCCTCACACAAATACACACACATTAAAAACATAACAAAGACGTGATGTATTGGAAGGCTTGGCTGTGGCCCACGAGTGTCTGAACAAACCCAAACAAGCCATGCACCCCCGCCACGTAACAGCCTTTTAATTGGAGGCCTCGCGTCTGCTCGCGCGCCAGTGGAGGAATCTGTGTCATACGCCTCCAAATGACACGATGCGTCCTGCTTTTTATTCCACCGCTGGGACAGAACGGCAGACTTGCCAGGGATTTTTATTTGACACCGAAAAAAGATCCGGCCTGCTGAACTAGCCGCAAAGCCTGTCTTCGGAAAGATAGGGAAACAGGAAGAGAATTAGAGGGAAAATGAGAGGGGGACGTGACAGAAAATGAGAGAAGAAAAGAGTACCAGAGTTGGAGAGAGAGAAGAAGAGAGGATAGAAAGAAATTCAGGGGAGGGAAAGTGGTTGAGAAAGAAAAGGGGAAGTTTGACACTGGCATCATTTTTCCAAGGAGCTGCAGTTTGACACTCAGACCAGCATGGTGTCAGGGCATGTGAGCTGGGTAAAATAGGCTCAGATTCCCCTAAGGCAAGCAGAAATGTACATGAAAAATGTGCGTGTGGCAAAAGAAAATGGAATGAAATAAATACATGTGTTAAGCCGCTGCAGCTTTAGTAATAGTGGCTTCTAACAAACCAAGGAATCTATACTTTACATGGGCTGTTAGTCAGCTACAGTGTGAGTAGATGAGTATGTGCGTAACAAGACAGAAGATAGTCTGTTCTAGTCTTCTCCTGAGACACATATTAAGAAGTTTTGGAAATACTTTTGACAGTGAACAACATTAAGGTGCTCATTTACCTGCATTTGTACATGTCTGCATCCATCTAAAGGAAAAAAATAGTGTCTCGTACGTTGTTTCTGACAGAAACAAATGATTCACGCAGTCTTCTGATGAGAAAAACTCAGCCACAACACGGAATAAAAACCACAACAGAAATATTACAACACCAGTGGCCACATTGACATCATGGAATAATAATCTCAAATTCACCTCACAACATGTCAGAGACGAAAAATCGAATTTCCCAGCATATCAAAAGTGAAAATGGTATGCACAAACAGCAGGGTATAACTCGCTGTCTATTAATGCATTACGAGGGCTTAATTTAGCATGAATAGCTTTTTGAATGATAAATAATTGAAATTGGTATAAATTAACAGTCATAATCCCGGTGGGGAGGAGGGTTGTGAGATGCGGCTGTGTTTGGTGGTGCATTATACACAGCTGAAAAAAAGGGGGGGGGGGACAGCTGTGAAAAATGATGCCCTAAGTTCAAAGCAACTTCAATCAGGATACATTTCTCTGCTCAATGAATAATTGAGCAACAGCCTGAACAGCCTTGAGTCCTAGCACTTTTTTGTGACGGCTTTTGCATGAATAAAACACTGTTTGGCCTGCAGAGCTGTCTGCGTTGCAGGGATACAGCACTGTGTAGTAACATGGAAATTGCTCTAGGTTTACTTCTCCTCGGCTACTCCTTTTAGTTCGGTGTTCTCTGCCCCTGCATATCTAATTCTGCTTGTCTTTCTCGCTCTGTCTTAAACTTCTATCTTCCTCCCTGCATCACTTTCGCTCTTTGCCATTTCTCTCTCATTACCTCCTTATTATTGTCTCTTTTATTTTCAGCCAGCAGTGCCTTTGTGAAAGAAGGTGAATTTATGAGGTGCCTCCCGGTGATCCAGTAAAAAAACATTAAAGAGATAAACTTGCATGCTAATACATTTCCTGCACTCCATCCAAAGGTTCTCTTCCCTTCCCAGACCTCCACATGTGAAGGTGAGAAGGCAAATAAGTTGCTGTTTAGCTGCTTTCTAAAATTTCCAGCAAACACTTTAAGCCCCTTTGTGTGTAGATCATAGCTTCTTTGAAATACATTTTTGTTTTAAGAAAAATAAGACACATACACACAAAAATCAGTGCAGGGCTTATGTAGCTCCCAATCTGTTCTTCTTTTGAAACTGCCACCATAGGGGGCTTTAGTCATGTTGTGACAGCTATGTGTGTGTATCTTGTTTATCTTGAACATAAAATCAAAATATGTAATATATGATTGTTGAACCCATAAGCTATAAAATTCCTCCTTCGTCAGTTTAATACAGTTTTGCTGCTACAGCCTTAAGCGTGATTTATACTCCTGCGTTGGGCTACGGCGTAGGTTACGCATGTAGCCATGCATTTATACTTGTGTGTCGGTGTCTCCGCCATTCTGCAGTTACTCCGCCAAATGCTGGTTAGCAGTAGCGCTACAGCGTCCCCAGTGTTGACTTTTATTTGCTGAGCAGGCTAACTTCCTGGTTAGCCCTCCGCTAAATTGAATGGGGGTAACATTTTATACTTGCGGCTGCAACTTTTCAAATGTTATCGCCCAAATGGATCACATTCTGATAGTGAAATTAGTCATTTTGCTTGGGTTTGTGTCGCTGGATTGGCCGCTAGTAAAATTTACTTCAAAGCACGGGGCACTTACTGTTAGCTCGGAGGCATTGTGAGGCTACCCAGCCGACCGATTAAAGCTCTTACAGTCCTTGTCGACTCAACGTGTAGTTCGGTTTTGAGGAGGTGCAAGTCAGGCTATGGCATAGGGTGCGGCGTAGGGTACAGGGATACACAGAGGCTACACCGTTGATTCGGCGCACAAGTATAAATTGCACTTTACTTTGTCTTAGTTGTGTGTCGATCGATGGAAGCCGGTTCCCTTATGACAGCTGATCAGAAATGTTATTGTTTCATATTATATCACAACAGTTGTTGTTAAATATACTGTGTCTGTGTAGAGTTGTCTGATTATTTATTAACTAAACGTTTTCATTAGTAGGTTGTTAGTTATACAACTAGGATAGTAATTCTTGACATATTCGACTTATAACCATCAGTATGACAGAATATATCAATGTATTGCATATTGATGTCTTGCAACTAATAAGTAACTTGCGGTGACCAGCAGAAATGTTCGCTTTGGGATCTGAAAGGGCTCTTAATAAGAAACAAAGCCATAAGATCTGGCTCCCTTTGAGGAGCTATAATTCCCTGAGGTTCCATCATTATTGGATTTGGTATGATCAGTAGTTCATGGTGGCTAATGTGACAAAACTTTAAATAAGTAGGTCTGTGTGACGTTGCTGAGTTAATGATACTTCTCTACTTGTGCGACTGTTGCACTACATTGCAGCAATTACAACACCATTATTCTGTTATTACCACTTCTGGCTACAGATGCTGCTGTTTAGGAGAAGTTACACAGATGTTTTGAGTCCCAGTGTTTTTATTTTTGTTTTATTTAGTAGCTATTTTGATTTGCATGTTTTTGAAGTGAGTCCTTATTTCAATTTTAGTTTCAGTTTTGCTATGTTGTACTCCAGTGCAGATAACTCATTTTGTAGGCTTTCCATAAGCACCCGATTAATGTGAGTGAAGGTCATCACATCCAAATTATTTCCGCAGCCCTCACCTATAGCCTTGACCCTTTGAGATCAAGAGCTTTGAAAACACTGTTTTAGTGGAGAAAAGCGGGACAATCTGTACTGAAACTATCATGAACTTCCCCCCTAATGTTTTTTAATGAACAGAATCTAGCTCAAACTCTGTCTTCTCATTATTCTTGCATCGCATGGGAACGATCATACTGCATAATTTTAGTCAGATTATATTTTAAATGTCCCCTGATATAAAATAATTTTTACCCTTTATCTAAATAGATGCACATATATAATGTTGAGAGAAAATTTAGGTTATGGCTAAATTTTGTGGGTTATTGCATGTTCAGAGTTTTTGTACTGGCACAAGTTTTCAGACAGAAAACTTTCCCTTCAGACCAGCTTTCAATATGTGAAGCCTCCACACAGCTGGTTTGTGCTGTTAATGTAAAATAATCAAAAGTAGAACCTCAATGAAACTGCTTTTTGTTGGCCAAGCATGCAATTACCGATCAAAACAAGGTGAAGTGGTGTATTCATTAGTGATTGGCCCACAGCAGGGCTTCAAATTGGTCTTTTACTTAGGGCCCCATCCACACTTTTAAAACGAATATGATCTCCGTCCAAACCAGCGTTTGAGCTCCATATCAGACTTGATCTCTGTCTAAATTAAAATGACTGAAAAGCCGTTTGCGTACACTGGGCATGTGCATGCTGGTATAAACATGAAGCAGATGGTTAATTCTGTAGTTACAGAAGATTTGGCGAAAGAACAAAGAAATACAGACGAAGAACCACACCAGATTTTTTTTGCATCGAACAATAATAATGAGCTGGGACTGTGACACGGGAGTTAAAAGCAGCTGTGGCGGCAGAAAACAGCCTGGGAGTTTTTTAATAAAAATACCAAATCAAAAACTCTGTCAGTAGCATCGTGTTTCTTCTTTGCATTACTAATAACACCCAATCAAAGAGCCAAACGTGTTGAGCGTCAACGTTGCTGAAGTCCCCCGTTTTTGCCCGTCTGCACTAAAACGCCCTCCGAAAAATGAAAACTTCTCCGTTTAAGGTCTTTCTTTTCGCCATTTTAGTCTGGAAGGGAGGTGCAAACGTAGCTACGTAGTGCGGACGGGGCCTTACACTTCAGTGGGACATTTTTGCGACTCTTCCTCTCCCTGCTGGTCGTAATGTAAACATTTCAACCTCCCTTCTCTACAGTGCAGTTGCGGCCGTGAAGTGTACCGTGATCCTGAGGGCTGCGAATGAGTGCTCATTAAATGCGATGATGTCGTCAGTGGCGGCATTTCAGGAAATGCGTCGGGCAAAGGGAAAGGAATCTGTCATGGAGAGTAATGACACGTCCGAACGCTGAGAGGAAACTCCTAATGGTCTACACTTCAATATTTAATGCCTTCTTACTGGCCCTTTCTGTTTTCTGCTGAGGGCAGGTATGAATAGAAGCACCATATTTCACAGCAATAAGAGTTATTATAACAGTAAGCAGAACAGTAGCTCAGTGGGAGTATGTCTGAGGACAGAGATGTGTGTGTGTGTTTGTTTTTCTGTCCTCCAAACTCTCTTTGGAGATAATGAGAACCAGATATTAGTATAATTGGTAGTCTAGTCCATGTCGTTCATAAGGTTGTAGTGTGGGCAGCAAACAGGACTATTGAAGAAGAGGTTATGTCTGGAGCAGGTGATGCTCTGTGTTTTCCATCACTACAGCCAGCACATAGCCTACATCATAGACATCTGGAGTATGTCTTGATGAAGAGGTAGAAAGAAAAGGAAGACAAAGAGCAAGTTTGTGTATCCCATGCTGACATGAAAGCACACACTCCTGCCCACACGTTACACTTTGTCAGCACTTTCCAGTTCTCAAGGCTTTGCCTCCATGATCTAGATAGGACGGGAACAAAAAAGTATCCATCTCACCAAGGTATGTTCTGTAGAAGTCACACAATTTGATTTTTTTGTGTAACAGTTTGAAAAAAATCTGCCGCTGGGGTGAGACTTTTTCACTTGTTCAATTCAACTGTCGTCTTGTTGCTTTATCTTGAAACAAGTGGAGCAATTTGCCTCATATTGTTACATGCCGCATGAGACAATAGTGGAAAGAATTGAAATTATTTCACCCCACAGTCAGGATTTAAACACTGAAAAGAGGATTAAACGTCTTGTTCAAATAGACATTTGTTGGCTGCCAGTGTGGGTGGAATGGGGAACAATAAGAGAGGACACAAGAGGAGGATATCCTGCTAGTGCTGGGTGACCTTTGACCTGGGATATCCTTCTTAAGATACCAGTTACACCACTGTCAAGGTCATGTCACTTCCCCTGCTGCTGCATTGTGCCAAGGCCTCCTTTCCATAAAACAACAGTGTAACTGCAGAATCAGGCTGGAGGTACTTCGGTGTCACATGATGTCATTGTTTCACCTTCCAGCCCGGGCCTTCACTGGGGGGATGTAACACGGGAGGTTCATGCTGTCCCCTCAGATCCCACTTCCTTCCGTGCAGAACCCGCCTTCCAAACAGTTGGAGTCATCAGTGCAGTGACAGGGACACGATCCCAAAATCCCTTCCCAGCTGTGAATAGTGCCAGCTGGGTTTGTTGGAGCACGCAATCAAGCCGAAATCACCACTAACATTGGAGGTTGCCCAGGTCTTTGTGGCACTGGGTGACAATTCTGCCCCTCTGCCTCCTATGCACCCCAAATCAATATCTGAAAAACATAGAAAACGTAGTCAGTGTGTCAAGTGTTACTTGAAAAACTTAATAAATGGCTAATTTATTAATACTACTTGAAAAAGTAATTAAATTATCTAACAAAGTTCTTAATTATTTACTTAAGTTGTTACATTGATTTCCATACTTAACCCAGCTTTGTCAAAGGTGCCGTTAAACAACACCAAACTACACCCGCATGTCACATAGTGAAGCTGCTGGGTTCATACCAGTGACAGGCCAATTAATCAGTCGGTCGACTAATCACCTTGATACCAGGCATTTTGAAATAATCCCCATCGGCCGACGCCTCTACTCAGCAGGACGATGAACAACAAACACATCTGCACGCAGCCTTGTTATTGAGCTGCTGTGGAACAATGTTAGCGCTCCCCTTGTGAGTTGTGGGAAGGAGGTGGAAAGGTTGGTTTAGAGCCCTAAATGTCCTCAGTCACAGTTTTATTTTCTAAATTTAAACAAACTGCTCCATCATAAATAACAGCAAATCTAATGTAAACCTGTTACATGACTTTCTTTGTTTTGATATCGGCATTACATATCGGTCATCGGCTGCCCTGCTCTTTAAATATTGGCTATTGATAAACTCATATTGGTCATCCACTAGTGCATACACCCTCCAAAAAAAGCCCAGGTGATCCTTGAATGCATTTCTATCACTCACTAATGTTAGCAAGCTAGCTAAGAAGACAATGGTGGTGTTTCTTGACATCTTTTCTAAATATTATCTATACTGTATATGCACAGTGGTAGTTGTTTGCCGTGTCAAAATAGAGAAATGAGAATGTACGCCATGAACGAAAAAGGAGCAGACTAAGGTCAGGTACGACAATAACAAAGATGGATCCTGAAGCCTGTGTTGAGGTTGCAAATCCATTCTCATCCAAATTTGATCTAGTTATGACATTTTTATGTTGGTTTCACCCAAGACATGTTTGTAATATCCAATTGTGCCATTTCAGTGGCATTCATATTTTATTTGGAACATCTATTTTTCATTAGGAGAGAATGTTGCATCACCCTAAGGTATTGTTGTTTTGGCTGAGTAAAGGTGTTTGGAGAAAATATCACACTGGACCCCTTCACCTGCATCTGGCTGGCAGACTGTTTAGGCTGGGAAACAGATTAATTTTCATATTTCGGTTGTGCTGCCGGGCACTCTTCCCTTGTTGTGAGTTTAAAATTTAATCCTCTTAAGACATGCAGCGTGGACCGGAAAAAACACAGATAATAAGTACAAGTAAAGCCAAGTTCACCCCCATCACCAAGTGATTTCTAAACATATTAAGAAATATCATTTCACTTAGTTAGTTGCCTTGAGGAGTGTGGCAGATCCCACACACCACTTGAAGACTTGTTGATTCATGACTGCACCTCATTTGCAGAGTCCCCTTTAAAAGAGAAAGAGCAGGCTAAATTATATGAGATTGTATTACTTGTTAGGAATTGGCAGCGTAGCCTTGTGACTTGGGAATTGGATGAACTGATGAGAGTGGGTGTGTAGTGCTTCTCTCAGCTTGCAGTAGCACTGATCATGTGTTGAAAGCAGCTTAGCTAAGCTCTTTAGACTCATGATTACTATCATGCCTGTGACTCAGTGTGGAAGATCAGATTCCAGTATCTAGGAACTATCGAACTACAAGATTTAGCTGCTAAGAGAGATGATGAGAATATAAACATATGGTCATTGTGTGTGTGCTTCTCGTTTTCAGTAAGTGTGAAGTTTCTTTCCAAAATTAGACTCTGCCATTAGAAAAAATAACACAATACCTACTCTGACAAATTGATTGCTGGCGTGACTATTAAACGCTATTATGGAAAATCATTAAAGTTCATTAGCTGAAGCAACTTAAGACCTTTGCTTGAAAAATAATGACACTTTGATGAAACCATTTGAGTATTTTAAGTGGCACTTAATAAATTTTACCTCACAATTAATCACTTTCACACTTTGAAAACTCCCAGGTCAGAAATGTAGTGGTGGGTTAAAACAAATTTAATGTGCATGTTAAAAGTATAAGAGAAAACGAGTATGAATCATAGAATTTTTCATGCAAACTAGACCCTAATTGTGGGAAGTTTAAAATATTCAGTATTGTTTGCCTTCTGGAGATTTCAGGTTGCCTCCAGAACAGAAAGGGTCTGGATCGCTAAAACCTTGTCATTGCTTTTTGCTTATGGCCCTGTAGGCCCATTTGTTCTGAGCTTGTTTGTGTCATGTTCTTAATTTAGGTTTGTGACAGTGGTACTGTAACTTGTGGAAATGATAATAATTACACACCTCTGTACAGACACATACTGTATATTTCAATTATAATTACTGCATAGTCTAATGTGAAAGAAAAATATTTATGCTCGGTGATGTCTGTAATCTTGAGTAGGCTTGTTCCCAGTAAATGTTTTGTTCTTTGCAGACAGTGCACCAAATAAAAGCTGTGTTTGTCTTTTTAATGAAAAGGTGAAGTAGTATATTTGAACCGCAATTGTCTAACACATACAGATACATAACACATCGAAACAGGATTTTTATGAAACTCAAAAAGTGAACTAAAGTGGTTTTAGTCTATGGACATTAGAAAGTTTTTAACATTACCTGTTAATTAAGAAACCAAAGTATATCAGTCTGTAATTCCTTGACTCATATTTTACATAGTTTTCAACTACTCTATATACTGCATAATATAATTCCTTATTGTTTTAGTGTGCCACCCCAGGTTTTTCAGTGGCTCCATCTGGCCACCCCAAGGAAAATATTCTGGGGGCACCACTGCTACCAGCACCTCTAAAGTTCACTAATTTGGAAATGTGAGAACGTCAAGTCACAGTGTTACCAGGGGTTAAGTGTTGGATTACGTGTTCGCTGGGTGCAGTAACTTCCCGGAGGCTCCACTGATTGCATGGTAACCTTGCGGTGATGACTAGACTCCAGGAAATCACTCAACCAGGTTAAAACAAACTTTGTGCTGTTTATAGATTTCATATGTCAAATGTTGAAGTTGTAGTTGTTGGTGCCGTTAAGGGGATTTTATGACCTATAGCCAGGGTAGCTGTTTCCACTTGTTTCCAGTCCTTGTGCTAAGATAATCAGCGGCTGGCAGTAGCTCATATTGAATAGACAGATATGAGAGTCAAATCAGCACATTTCCCAAAATGTTGAACAGCAGCATGTACAGTATATTCAATACATTATGGATTCCATTTAAGCCGGATGTATATATATATATGCTGTATGTGTCTTGTGAGTGAAATAACTGAGAGTAAGTCAGGTGTTATCAAGTTCGGAAAGCAGCACTTCCTCCAAATGAATTCCTGGAAGCTGGATGACAAAGACAGGAAAGGCAAAGAGTGATGGATGGTAGAGAAAGGGAGGGAGTGAATAAGGAAGGGGGAAGGAAGAATGACCACGGAAGCATAAAGGGGATGGCAAGAGGTAAAGGGTAAGGACTGATAGAAGAAGTGATCAATAGATATTGGCGGGTCGAGCAAGAGTGCTAGAAGGATGAATGGACAAGCTAACTAGAGACTAAGAAATGAGTTCAAGAAGAATTTGAAAGTGAATAAGTGTACACAGGCTGGGAAGAGAAACTGGATGGAAACAGAACAATAGACAAGGATGGAGCAAGAGCAAAGAGGGAGTTAGAGAAAGTGGGAGAAAATTATGAGGTTATCGGGAGGAATCTGAAGGAAGTGATTTCAAATATACCACAGGGCCCTGCAGTATCCAAGGGTGATTGAGTTCAACCACCACACTTGAAACTCAACCTTGGCCTGCCTCCTCCATCTTTTCTCCGTTGGGAAGCTCATTTCTGATCTGAGGTATGTATTCTGTGGTCAAAATGTGAACCCGGCTGAAGAACAGAAACAGAGAAACCCATGCAGTGCAGGAGTATGAGATATTTATATTCGCTCACTAAGCTTCATCAACAGGAATGGGCGATGGATGCCTGCACGCTGGTTTGTCTTTCTGCATCCAGGGTTTCAAGGAAAAGGCTGCGCTCCCACCTTCTAATGTCCCCAGTGAAACTGCAAAGGTCACATTCACACACAAGCAAATACACACACCTTAAATGCATGCACACTGACCGCACACAGACACCTATACAAATATGCAACAAAGACATGACTTTTCTGGAGTAAAATTCACAGCCTACAGGATTTTGCAGAGTGAAACTCAAACAGGTTCAATAAGACCGTAACCAGTCAAGTTTGGGATTAGTTTCTACTGGGTGAGCAATAATTATTAAAACCCTGTGTTTGATGATTTCAAAGTAATACGACTAAAAATTGCAAGTCCTTTGTTACTAAATTCTACAACTTTCAATTAAAAATATACCTGGAAAAGGCAGTGTTTCTATTTTAATTACCCTTTTGACAGCAATTCCAGTCAATAAATCCATCACAGATTGTAAAAACAGTCTTTACCCCTTGCTATAGGCCTTTCCTAATTAGGAAAGTGTGACAATATTCAGTTGGGAGTTGGGATGCCACCAGATTTGCATCACAGTGCTTATATTAGCTCAAAAATATTGGAATCATGCATACAGTTTTTTAATGCTCCTTAAATCTTATGATAATTGTCCACCAGAGTGCTGATTGACAGGTTAATGTCCAAACACAGGCAGTTAGAGTGCACACAAACTGAAGTACAGATGGGATCAAATCAAGTACAGGCACAGATAAGTTAACATTTCATGTGAATAACAAACAATTCTTCTAACAGACTGTTGTATGTTTAAACTGACCAGGCGGATCAACAACAGATGTCCTTGGGAAACTGTATTGGGTCTCGCCCACCATTTGTAAACCCATCCTGTAAACTAATTTGTGTGTAAAGTAACTTAGCTTGTTTCAAATCAAAAATAAACATGCACCATTTCAAATCAAAATTAAACATGCACCATTAAAACTTAAGGTGGCGTCTAGTAAATGGTAATGTGCAAATACGTTTCTAAGGTACATCTGTAGTGCTGTACAATTACAAGCAATCAACAGTGCAAACAGGAAATCACTGTAGCATCACGAGCCTGCACATAACTGCAAAAAAAGAACTCATTTGGAGAGCCAAGCAATAAACTCAAGTGTGGGTTCTCTGTTTTATAGACATGTATACATGGATATACGTGTTTCAGATTGTGTTGTATTTATGCAGCTAAGAATAACTGGGAAGTATGAGGATATGCTAACCTAAGCAAAGTCCAATGTTATAAGCATTACTGTTTCAAATTTCAACCCATTCTCACTCCCTGACTCGTCACATATGGACACATGGACAAAACCCATCGGCGTCAGTTTGTAATGGACTGGGGATCCCTAGTGTCATAGTTCAGTGCAGTGGGGGAAGCCTTGATATGATATTTAACAGAAAAGACTAAGGAAGAAGGTGGTTGGGTTGGATAGAGGGCTAGAATCCAGACTTTGAACCAGTAGACCGGTGTTCGTGTCCAGTGTGAAACAAAAAGTCAACATTAAATATTTTAGTTACGCGAGTTACGTCAATTGCATAAGTTACGCAAGTGACGTAAGTTAACTTATGTGTTAACTGACATGCGTAGTTATTTTAACCCAAACCATGATCTTTTCCTAATCTAACCAAGTATTTTTCTGCCTTTTCAAAATGGTGATGTTTCAAAACACATTTTATTTTGAAAGTCTGACTGGTTGTTACATATTTCTTGTAGCAAACTTTACCAGACGTTGTTGTTGCTAAGCGATGCAAACTTGACTGCGGAGTCTTAAAAATGAAACTAAAGGGGTACCCAGGGCGTTTAAAAGCAACGCCAAAGGGCCTTGACTTTGAAATATCGTAAAAAAATAAATAAATGAGTAAATAAAATCTTTTTAGATTACATTATCAATAAACAGCATTGATCAGGTGTCAGGTCAGCTGTGTTGACCATATTCAGTTTGAACCTGGCAGTTACTGGGTGTACTGGTGGCAGCTAATCTCTCATGTGTTGTAATGTATTGTATTGCATGTATTAATTCAGTGATGCATAAACGTCAGAAGAGCTGGTGCGACCTGCTGCTGGCGAGCCTGTGTAGTGTTGAGTGAGTCTGATTCAGATTGCAGTCCCACTGGAAATGCACACTGTTTAGGAACACTTCATCTAAATGCAGCAGTCGCAGACTGGCCAAATAATTCAAAAACCTAAGCTTGACGTATATTCTCCTCCAGGGCTTTGTGCTGGTTGACACTGACATTATCCAACAATAACAATCTGCCATGTTTGATTATGATTTTAGCAGTATCTTACATCTAATCATAAGCTTCTCAAAAGTAACAGGCCTACCACCACAGGAGACTGATTTGTCTGCATTTCTTGACAAAAAATATAGTTGTTTTCAATGATTTGTTATTAACCAAAAAAGAACAGCTTCATAATAACTGCTTCATTCTTTGTGAATGATGATCATGCCTGTAACACATTTATCACAAGCCCTCATTTCCCACTTACCAGGCTAAACCAGAAGCAAAATTGTGTTTTCAGTGGAAAAGCTCTTCAATTGTTATTCAACCATGTCAATGACTTTCCCCCTCAACTGGAGTGGCCCCCAATTATGCAGTGATTTTCAGCACATTTGTAGTCTGATAATTCTACTCCTGTCCACAGAGTCCTCTGTGTATCATTTGCAGATGACCTGGGTGCCATGAGATAGATTGCGCACTTTAATTTATTCCTGTGAGAGAGATGCCCTGCTAACAGGGAAGCATTTGATGAGGCTTTTCCTAATTCCTAATACAAAATTCTGTGGGTCTTTTTTTTACAGCTTGCGTTTTCTTTGTTTAGGCCATTGTAGCACTGAACGGGTTTATTGTAGTCATCACAGCAAGTGATTGTTCGTTAAACCAAGCTTCCAAACAGGAATTGTTCAATCATAGCTCAGAAACATTATGGGCACAGCAGGCATGTCAAGCTTTGGATTTTTTCACCATGCCGGAGTGACGTACATTGACTGCGGTAAGAGTGATACTCTGCATTTAAAGGTCCAGTGTGTAGCATTTAAAGGATCTTTTGGAAATAGAAATGGAATATAAAATGTTTTCATTAGTAATCATTTGAATATAATAATTCTGTATCCTTAGAATGAGCCCTTTATATCTACAGACAGAGCAGGTCATATTCCACAGAGTCTGCTATCTTTCTACAGAAGCTTGGAACTAGAGAGGGCCCTTCCTGTTTTTTGGCAAGTTTCGCAGCCACCGGTGTTTCTTGGAAGGGGAGGGGTTGGCAAGCAGTAATTAGTTGGTTGCAATCTGCAGCCTCACTGGTAGATGCCCCTAAATCGTACACACTGGACCATTTAAAGGTTTTGATTTTTTTCTCTTGCCTTCTTCTTTATCTGTTTCTATGTTGTCTATATGTCCAGCTAACTTGCTTCCCTACAGAAGTAACTGAGTGATTGACCCGATTGACTGATTCTGCATGTTGTAATTCATACATTTGTACCCTACAGATTGTGATATCCTTTTCCTAGGGCTCGACAATAACGGTGGCCGATGGCCCGGGGCCAGTAAAAATTAACGTTGGGACAGTTGATCTAGCATCTCACTGCAAAAACATTAGTATTTAAAAAAAAAAAAAAATAGAAACTCAACATCCTGCAGTTGCTTTGCAGCTCATGGCGCACGCCGTTGTCAAATCCAGAATTGTAGTGACGAGACGAGTGGTTGTGAAATGTTATTTCTCTAATCTCAGTCATACGGCAACCTCTGGGTCTGAAAGTGAAACCATGCTGACGGAACTTAAAACTGCATTCTGTTGCATTAGAAATAATGGTAAAGTGTTGCTACTTGTAAGCTGAATATTACTTCAGTAAACACTTTCATAATGAGTCTCAGTCCCTAGTTTCAAGTATTCTTCAACACAACATGATGTTCATTGAGTAAATTATTGTCCTATTTATGGGAAAATAGACAATTATGCAGCATATGCTTTTGGGTGGGACTACCTTGTGATTGACAGGTTACTACCATGGCGACCCATCAATTAGGATAGAAGCGACTTATAGCCGCTGCTGTGTACATCAGCAGAAGAGAGAGCACGTCATGTTTGAGTCTGTTAGTACGTTTTGTTAACCTTTTTATTTTTTTTATAATTTTAATTGAGATTACTTTTTGTTTAGTTCTTTTTAATATCCAGGATGTATTTAATAACTGATTAAACCTGTTAACAGCATGTCATAACTTATATGTCTTTGGTTTTGTTGTAACACTGATAAGTAACTTTTGGAAGAAGGGCCAGTAAAAATTGTCTTTGGGCCAGTAAGTTTCAAACCGCCTGGCCCGGTGGGGCCAGTTGCAAAAAAGTTTAATGATGAGCCCTGTCTGGTCTTTCTAGCTGTGCTACTGGTGGTCTTCAGGTTGCAGCAGCTAGAATCTTGGCAAAAACTAGACCATTTCCCCTTCCGGGCAAATCTTCACTTGTTACCAGTGCAAGCTAGCCTTTATGGAACTTCTAAGGCCCTGAATGGACTTGCACCATCTTACCTATCTGAGCTGATTACGCCATATACACGGGCATGCTCTCTTCGCTCTCTCGATGCTGGTCTCCTGGTCATTCCTTCGTTAACTAAAAATCAGCTGGCTTCAGCGAAATTTCCAGTGTGAAAGTGATTCTGCACTTAAAATAAATAAAACTGATTGATTGAGAGTTCCTTACACGATCAAGGAGCATAGCATTAACTAACATCATTAGTTTATGGAGTTACAGGTTACATTAAAAAGAGCTTTATGGTAATGCTGGACAGGCTTAGTACAGTAACAGTGACTAGGGGGACGGAGCGTATCAAACTGTCGCTTAGTTTGGTGAGTACAATGTTACCATAGGGTAATGGTGGCCAGCACAGTTTATTACAGTTGTTACAAACTAGAATACTCCTTAAGTGGCCCTCAAGGATAAGAGTTTAACAATATATATTATGTGAAATGAATTCCATCTAGGTAAGATAACATATTTTTTATGGCAGTCGTAGTGTGAACACCTTCAAAGGAGACCTATCATACTGCTTTTCTAGTCCTATATTGTAGTTCTGTGACTCCTGTATAGCATTATTCAAAGTTCAAAAAAATTATTTTCTATCCTAAACCGGCTCTTCATGTAGGCCTTCATTTCAGCTTCTGTCTAAAACAAGCTGTAGATTCTCCTGTCTCTTTAAGGCCCCCCTCTCAAAGCCCACTGTCTTCTGATTGGGTGTTGTTGCTGAGCTGTACAGGCAGACTGAGTGTAGCTGTGCTGAACAAATGACCATATATGGAACACCGGCTCCGTCTAGCTCCATGTGTTGTAGAAGCAGTTCAGAGGAGGAAACCTGAGGTTTTTACTCACAGGAATTCTTTTAAATACTTAAATACTCATTATTTGAAGCTTTGGCCATGTTCAACATGAACATCCAACATTGTAACATTGTGGATAAGTCAGAAAATGTGGAAAAGCATAATAGGTCTCCTTTAACAGATTATAAACTCCATTTCAGATTAACCAAACACTCTTTTTAGAGCCCTGCACGGGCCTCAAATCTAGGCCCGAGCCCAGCCCTGGCCCGAGACGCTCAAGCCCTAGCCCTACCCGTATCCGACATTTTATATACATATATCCGACATATTCCTCATCAAAATTATGAGCCCGAGCCTGTTTTTTTTTTTTTATTGTACAGCGACAGCCTGCCCTATTTGCAGCCATTAAAATATGTCAGTTTTGTTAGTTATGTTTCTTAAGAGAGATACACTCCGTCGCGCGTGTCTTTATTCCTCTGCAGCAAAAACATCAACCCAAGGATCGGTACGTGATGTCACCATCACAGGGAAGCGCTTCTTCATACAGGTCCGTGAGTGGCGGTGGTGTCACTTACTGATCCATCAGAAATGCTTGGGAAAATGTAGCGTGTGTGGAAGCTACCGCGCTACTCGGT
>JAPMOB010238033.1:0-17383 GCA_029875015.1 Lepomis gibbosus
GTATTCAATAAATCTGTGATTTCTAAGAGGGAATTATTCAGAATTGCTAAACTAAATGCGTCATTGTAAGACAAAGAAACACTTCACCTCCATCTCCCAACCCCCAGGATCCCTTCCCTGACTCTTAAATCCTTTACAAGAACTCTGGAAAATTCTCCTCGCTCTTCCAAGTTCAAAACAATAGCAACATGAGAGCGACAGGAACAACTGGAATTACGTTTCTTTAAATAAAAATCCATTTACCCAGCAACAGACACAAAAGGAGAGATCAGAGAAAAAATGTGAAGAGAACAGAAAATTTGCTGATACAAAAAACCCTGGAAATACAAGAGGGAAAAAAACAAACAGTGGATTGTGGCCCAGTACCGCCAGCATTCATTTATCATAGGTGTACAGAGGAGTGAGTCCTTACCCTGCATGGTTTTGCCAAGTCCTTGCCCCAACTTCCAGCCATGTTTCTGAAGCAGCCGGTGCCCGATGTTATCCTAGCAGAGAGAAGAGAGGAGAAAAAAACCAAAAATATTCCAATAATAAGAGAAGCTTTTCCCTGTGGGCACTGATCAAAAAACAACCAAACAAAACAAAATAAAACACTCAAATCACGCTATCATCATCAGCACAACCACCACCACCACCATCATCATCATCATTATCGTCATCCACATCACCTACAGCGTGTAACATCAGTGTCTTCCAGCACAAGGAGTGGTAAGGTGGGGGGTGGGGGGATAGAGGGTGGGAGACTGAGCGGAAGGGTAGGTTTTCCACTATGATGAATATATGAGGCTATGTGTTGCCTGTAATCTACAGGATACCCTCCTACACTAGGAATGCAGATTAAAAACCTTTTTTTTTTAAAAAGGCAAAGAAATTGGGCATGAGCATTTCTATTTTTTTTGGATGATAAAAGATAACACATCAAATCACATCCACTAACTGATCATTTAAGAGGAGGAGGGAGGGGACAATATATGTATCACACGCATACATATATGAACCACTACAGAGCAAGATCTTAGTACACAAAGAAAAGTGACACAGAACAGGTATGGAAATCTTGCATTAACAAAACGAAGACCAGAAACTCCAAGCTTGCTGTGATTCTGTAACCATGACAAGGGGAGCACCATGAAACATATGCAGCTGTCACAAAAATATAGCGAGAGGAAGAGACAGAAGTGGAGCTAGTGGGCCTTGGATTACCATTACAAGGCCCAGGGTGGACAGAATATGCACGTGTGAAGGGATATGTGGGTGTGCAGGTGAAGAGAGGGAGACATCATGTGCATGTAGCCCTAAAAGATATACTAGAAATAACTATTGTGCATGTTTTTGGAAACCTCCACCATCTCTGGTCTGTTATCAGTGGCCTGGTCCTAACCACGTTCACACTTTTTATTTTAAACTATTAGTATTAAACACACATTTATGCTCTTAGCATGCCTCGAATTTTATCATTGTTAACATTAGTATTCATAAAATACAAAACATACTTTACAAACTAGATGGCCTTCACCCAGTGAGAGAGTGAGACATTTTTTACAGTGGATCCAAAAACTGTGCAAACACAGTGAGGCCATCAACTTTAAAGAATTCATTTTCTGCTTTTCTTTTAATACTAATGATTGCTTTGAAAAAGTATATAAACGCAATACATGTGGACAAGATCAGGCAACTGATAATGAATCAAAGAGGCTAGAGAAGAGTGCAAGAACATACACACCAGGAATTCCTAGCACACTCTGGGGCCAAATGTGCAAGTCTGAGACTGTTATATCACTAGTATGGGTCAGCAAGAAAACAAAAACATTAAGTGAAGTGCAAGACCGTCCCACCACTACACACTACAGTACATCCTCAAGCACAAATAAACAGGAAATAATGAGATTTCTTAATAAGCAGTGTTTTTCTGTTGTGATTATAACTATTCCAAGCTTGTCTAACATTCACCAGAGTGCTGCATTCTACCAAAAACATACAAACCAAACAAAAAGGATATTTATAATCACAAAGAGATTGACATCAACTTTCACAAACAGAAAGTGAAGGGGTTGGAACAAAACAGCATGCAGCTTTTTGTTAAAGAGTTTTAACAAAAAGGATCGTCGGTGTGTTAGTAGCGCACTGTGAATGGTACACAAACAGAGAGGTGGGGCGGGCTGGGGTTGGAGGGTGGGTTAACAAAACTCCAATTGTGTTAGTCTCAGGTGGATCAGGCACAGAGAAGAAGGTGATGGCTCAACAGGGCTCAATTAATTCTCTTTGGCAAAAGAGCAGGTCAGGACAGAGGGCAGAACACAGCAGGCTGAGCCATGGTGTAGGTGAGTTTCTAGGGTGGTGGAGGTGAGCTGGGCTTGTATGGGTTAGTGCATGTGAAGGGGAGTGGTAGTCACACACAGCACACACTGCATCTCCGCCCACAAGGTCTCATTTGGGATACATTTGGTAATCCTTTTGTCAACCACTGTTGGTATTTCAGAGCAAACTGTTGCCTTCCTTTGCCCTATTTAATGCTTCTGGGGACAAAAAAATCATTTGTAAAAAAAACCAGAACTATGAAACGCCACTTCACCGTCATGATGACTAGAAAAAATTTATCCAAAACATCTGGCTGATGTTTGCCTCTAATACCCACGAGAGAGGCTGAACTGCCTCACTTCCTGTTTCTGTTAGGGTTTGGTATTTTTTCTCCTCCATTTCATGGATGTATGAGCTGTGCTTACTCTGTGTGACTGTCAGATCCCTTCAACTTTGAGATAAGATAGGAGAGGAATCTGTGCTGGGCCTCACATGGTGGGAAGAGAATTGGAGACAGCCTGTCTGTATCAACTCATCACTAAGACCTAAAAGGCTACATTAACATGCTGTCACTGTGTATAAGATGTCGCTGCCCGGCAGTTCCCAGGACATGTCATAAGCTACACAGAATTAGTAGCTGTATGTCTGAAAGAGTGTGTTGCCTCCTCTCTGGTGGACAGCATGTCCCCTGACTTCATTGTGAAAGAAAACACAGCAGAATTTGCTGCAGTGAACGCCTCCCCTCCAGCTGACATTGGATATGCTTCTGTCCCTTGCTGCAGTATTATGGTGCAACAACACTCTACACATGAAGATTTATATTGATTTGGGGGGGGTTAGCTGATCTATTAAACTTAGGGCAAGGAAGCAAATAAAAAGGAACCTAAAATATCCACCTGAAAAATACTCTAGCTTTGCCTCTACACAAGCCCTGTTAGCTGATTTGTTTGTTTTTCATCACAAAAGTTACAAACCTTCCGTTTTTAAATTTATTTATTTTTTACTAGGGCAGGTTGGATGAGGCACCAGTCACTAATAAAAAGATTAGTTCAAAATGGGCTCAGCAAAAGGTTAGAGGGCGGAGATGAGGCGCAGGCTGCGTGTTGAACAACAGATGAGTGCACCAAAAGAATAGACAGACAGACGGATGAAAGCAACGACGGCGAGTCCAACAGCAGTGCAAGTGGAGTGAAGGCATTTCCATACGAACCTGGCTTTAAAATACTGGGCTGTCAAAAAAACAGTCACACGTGACACAACGTAAGAAACCGGCCAAACGCTTTCAACTGCAATTCTGCTAGCTTCTCTAGTTCTTAAAAATGCAAATCTCTCTCTGCTTTTAAACAAACACAACACTGTACAAACAGAAAAGGTAGGCATGTCAATAAATCCACCAACTGACTGTTAATACAGGAGAAAGAAAAATAGAAAATGTTATCCAAACAAAAGAAATCTACAGGAGGGGGTGTTTATAAAAGTGTGCACTGTGCTGTCATCGGCACAATGCATGGCAAAAGATATAGGTGAGGGAAGTGATATGCAGGGGACCCCACCTAGAGACCTCAGAGTACTTGGGAATCTTTTTGCTTCTGTCTATGCAGCCATGTAGATGTGTACAGTATGGATATGTTTGTGTGTCCCTGCCACTAAATTGTTCTGCTTCAGATTACCAAGGGGCATGTTACACGGAACAAGCACATATATCCACAAACGTGACTAAACCCACATTAATCAAAACTACACCTAAGAAAATGGAAGAGACCCTTTAGCGATCGCTTTTGCAGAAAGTGGGCTGCTGCAGTTACTCATCATTCTCTCTCGTGTCCCTGAGGAATGTCAGTTGGCAAATGTTTTTGGTGAACAGGGCCTGCTTCCTGCTGCTCCCCATAAACTCTTGCAGTCCCCGTGTGTTTGGTGCTCTGTACATTCCTGTTCAGTCTCAGCTACTGCAGGTGTGACTAAATGGAAACAACTGTCTCAGCGCATCAAGAGCCAAACGACTAAAACAGAAGGCTCCTGCTTCCCAATAAATGGAGGCAAGTGTAGGTGTGTCAGATTGTGAAGTGAAGGGATTAAATATTTCATTAACTAAGTGAGAGGTGAAAATGACAGAAGCACAGTCCAATTAATAAAAATGTTTATACATAATAATTTAAAAATACATACTTACCTCATAATTCTGAAGGCCCAATTCATCAACTGGAAGTTTATCGTTAAAAACTCTGAAGGGGTTCCCAACGTCTTTCAACAGAGACTGTGACACTGACATTCCCAATGATTGTGAGGTAAGGTGGTCACACTCGTTTACTGACAAGTGCTTATGGTTATTTTTTTATCTCCACTCTTTATACTCCATTGCAGACCGAAAACATTTGAAGGTCCTCAGCAATGACATTGTACCCATCACCCCTCTGCTCACTGAATAAAGAATGGAGCCAAATAAAGAGCTTGCCATGTTGTAAAAAATGTGGGTCGGGATTTTAAAAGGATTGGGTTTGACCTTTTCTTTGTGTTCTTCCTTCCACTTACTATGTGGCAGAAGTCTTACAGTCAACAGTGACACACAGCTGTGTCAAAAAATGTCTGGCTGTACTGAAAAAAACTACGCACACACCTAACACCTAAAATGTCCCTGTTGTGTTCTATTCCAGTAAATGTAACCAAAGTCCTTTTAGGCCTCTGTAACTGCATTCGAGATAATTAGTAGTGTTTTCAACATGGATAAAAAGAAATACTCTGTCTTACAATAATCTTCCTAAGGTCTGTGTGTTGTTTAGATTTCCTGTGTGTATGTGTGGGTTCTGTGGCTCTGAGGCAGCCCGCTGCATATCGCTCTGGGGCAGGGTCAGGTAAGGGAGGAGAGGACGGAGGGTGGGTTGGAGGGACTGGAAAGGGGAAGGAGGCGTGGGTGGACTGAGTCTGGGAGGAAAATTGTAGTAGTGATTAGGACAGAGTGTTGAGAGAAAATAGTACTGAATGCTACCAAGTTAACACATGCAATGCAAAAACAATGTTAGAGAGAAAGAGCAAAGACCAAAGGGGAAAGACAGAAAGAGAAAAAAAGATCCCAATAAAGTACCACAGACCTCTAGCTGCCTATAGATCACACACAATTAAGTGGCAGGGGAGGGGCTCCGAGTAGCTGGGCCGAAGCATTCAGTAACAGCAACACTTTAGGACACCTGCTAGAAATCCTACGACCTAAGACGTATGCACTACGGAGACAGGGACATACCTGTGAACCTAACAACATGGCTACATACTGTATGTTGGTCTACTGTATCTTGGTGGAGACCATTTTGAGGCTAAGCAAGAGTAGGTATGTTTCTTCTCGTCTTCTGTTTACATTGGCTAGTGTTTTGTTACACTTTTCAAACAAGAACTGTGTAATTTGCAATGTGAAAATGTCTCCATATCATCTAAAATGATCTTCAGGATTAACAGTTTTAATTGGTGGCAAACTTTCATGGTTACTTGCCTGTGAATAAAAAGTCCGCCACCATCATCTTTGGCCATGCACTTTCCAAAGAGAATATGTCAGATGTGCAAATGTAACTATTGGCGACTAAGTGACAGCTGACGGCACTTGTGATGTGAGAAAAACTGCGTGATGCTGCAGCGCGGCCCTCAGCGCCCCTCCACAAATAATAGCGCAGGAGTAAAGGAGCCACTCAAGCCAGGTAAGCAGGCCACCTCTCTCCTATTCCTTTCTTCCTCTCCACCACCTACACACAGTGGGGTGTTCGTGTGCCTGTGAGAAAGTACGTAATACATAGAACTGAACCAGAATATAAAATTTTAATGTTCTTAGTTCACTAGTCCTAACTATGGAAAACATGTTCAGTTTGCAAATATGAAGACACAGTGTGAAAATTAAGAATAAACTTAGGTGAATAGTGTTTTTCTATTCTAAGGACAGACAGCAAGGATGACGAATTTTCTCCTGCCGCCGATCTGATTGGCTCACAAAGCACGTTGGTAATTTTGAGGAGGAGAGGTGACCCGACACTGTGTACATAAGAGGAGTTTGGGCCTGCTCACCACAGTGCTTCAGAGACAGAAGAGGGGATGGAGAGAGTGGGAAAGACAGAAAGAAGAGAGCTGCCTGCGCTATTATCTATGTGCCTCTTCAGCGAAAAATGCAGTCCCAGTTGCACAAGCACCATGCCAGCACAGAATGACAGAGGGTACTGTACACCGAATCACTGTGTAGTAGGGAGGGAGCGAGAGAAGGTAGAGAGAAAATAGATGCAGAGTGTGACAGTAGTGAAACAGAGAGAGAGAGAGAGAGAGAGAGAGTGTCAGAGAAGCGTTACAAGGACCCTAAAGATAGGAGTAAGAAAGCAGAGCGTGCAAATACAAACCGGGTCATTGCTGCTTAGCTAATAGGGGCCAATTCGCTGCAGGAGAGAAATGTCGAACACCCCAAGTTGTGTACAATAAGATAACTGTCCTATAGACATAAACACTATACACTAACACATAAATTCTAGAGCTACACAGGAACACACTCTCTCAAACACAAATGTAGCCATTCACACCATCTAATGTGCACTCTCTTGTTTCCTAAATGGAGCGGAATAAGCACTGCCCACTTTTAATTAACAGACAAATCTGAGCCACTGTAAAAAATAATCCGATATAAAAATTGTAAACTCTAATCAGGCTGTTTTTAAACCCTAATCTGCCCGGCAACAGGTGTTTACTGTGTTTCTCCTTGTGTAAGAGGGTTTTAAATTTATGATCACACCCCTCTAAATATATTTTAAATCACATACTGGTTGAATAGGTGGCTTACCAATGGATCATAGAAATATAACAAAACTGCAGGGTTCTGTATAAAAACCCCACTCAAAATAGTTATAGCTAGTATCCAGAATAAAATCTGCCCATTACCAAATATGGAATCTGCATGAGTTTAAAATTGATGAACAGCTAGAATATTCAGAAAACAGCCATTAATGACAGTGCTTTATCCACTCCATGTTTTCAGAGTCATCTCATCTCATATTGCTAAGATGACTAATAATGACTAATGGGAGACTGATACAAAAATCAAATGTTTATCTGTAGCTCTACATAAAACAGGAAGATCTATATACATAATAATTTTAACTGTCATACAGGAAATGGAGTAGGCAGAGGGCATGGGAAGTGTGAGGGACTTAAAGGGTATTAATGGACATGAGGCAAGTGATTCTACAGGTTAGGTGGCATGTGTGTTCAAGAAAACACTGGATGCATCTACATGGACAGAATGAATGGAGTAAAAAGGTGTGGTTCTTATTCCTCCCTGGACCAATCATCCACTCTCACAGCTGGTCCAATGGTGCGGGATGACAGATGCAGCCTTACCGATTCGATGGGCTTGTCCAGGGACGCCTGCTCCAGCTCCAACTGGCCCTCTTCATACTGGTCAAAGTGATTCCCACCCTAAATGACATACATTTAAAAGGTTATATTAGAAATATATAATTTAGTCCTGCTTGTAGCTGAAATGATTAATCAGATGACAGAAAAATAATCAGTATTGGTTAAGACATTTTTTAAGCAGAATGCCAAATTCCCACAGACACACAGTTGTGAGGATTTTCTGCTTTTCTCTGCCTTATGTTACAGTAAACAAAAACATCTGTGGGTATTTGAACATTGGTTGGACAAGACAAGCAATTTAAAGACATGTGGAAATTTGCAATGAACATTTTTCACAATTTCCTCACATTTTAAGGAACAAAAACGATTTATAAAATAATCAGCACATTAATAAAAATATGCTGTTGCAGCACAAATTGGTGCAAGGATACGTGGTGCAAGGATATACACCCCAGCACAAGACTACATACATACCCACAAAACAAGATAGCATGATTATCAAGAACCAAACTGAAGTCAGTATCTCAACCACTGCTGGAATGATAAAGATTCACAAGAAATGTCTACATGTGTGTGAAATACACACTAAATATACCATTGACTGCAAATAGAGAAATATTTATGTATATACAATATATTGAAATCATACAGAGAAACACCGCCATAAAGTGCAGCATATATGCTAAACAGAATCCAGAGGATAAAAATAAACACTTGCTTAGCTTATTTTAAGCCACGATTAAAAATTTACTTGACATATTTAATTTCTATGTCTTTATTTTTTGTTAAATTTATTCCAGCAGTGAAGAAAGACTTTCTCCTCAGGCTATATGTTGTCTGAATTAGAAGCATACTTATTCAAATTGAGCATTTATGTTTAAGTCCTTGCCCTGGGTGGGACAGAGAGTGAGTAATGGGCTCTCTACCTCAACCAAAAGGAGTGTGTTTATAGAGCAGTTTCTGTCCTGAGACAGATGGCTTCCTCTCTTTAGCAGCAGAGGAGAAAAGGTCGTGTTTGTGAGGCCATTTTCTCCTGATGTTTACACAAGCAGAAAACTGAAAGATTCCAAAAATAGTCCATGTTATATTATTTTCTAGTTGCTTGCAGCTACTAGAAGTAGGGCATGTATAGACGACTACATCTAACACAACTGCACACAAAATATATGACAGACTGAGGTTTTATTTCATCTTTGCTGTAAAAGGACAATGCTAACATTGGCTGGGCCATGCAAAAGGTTTTCTCTAGGGGAATTCGGTTTTGCAGAGATAAGAAATTGCTGAAATCAGCCCACAATAATGAGTTGATATGATGCCACACTTAATTCAGATGAAACAGGACCCCTCATGAGCATGAGTGAAGATGTAGAGGTTGGGCAAAGGACTTATTTACGAACAAATCGATGGCTCCCTGCTCTGCCCACACCCCATCTCTCCTCCTCCTGACTCTGTGCACAGACCACTTAATGTGCTATCAGCATGGCGCCCACCCGCCGCAGTGACTTCTTATTTTCATTTCTGCTTGCTTCCTCAACACCCTGGTTCTGGAATACAAACTGCCCAGCAAAGCTGCATAGAAGTGACACATTCACTTTGTCCTCTGATATCGTTACAAGATTTGATTACCATTTTTTCTACAACATTGGAATGGATGCTCCATTTCTTAATGTGGGGCATTAAAAATTGAGAGCGCTACGGCTTGTCGGCTCAGTGGACGCTCATAAACTGCCTCGTGTGTTTCTGCAACTCAAGCTTAGCCGCATGCTAGATTTTCTACAACAATGCAAATCAATAAATCGGACAGAGCTGTTGGACTGGTTGTGCTTTAGATATTAGATAGACCATCTGTGGGTGTTTCCTGCGCCGTGTTGCTTGGCAGCAGGCTTAAGTCTATGGAGTCAGAGAGAAACTTTCTGAATACTGAGCATATGAATGCCTTCCCAGCAGATCTCAAACACAGAGCTCCACTGTGCTGAGCCAGAGCTGCCCCTCAACTGACTCATTCAGACCACACAGCAATTCACCTCTTACTGACAAAACAGCAGAATACGGAGTTCCTACTGGACACCACAACAGTGGGTACAGATGAAAATACACAAGCAGTTCCACGAACTGTCTGTTAAACACATGTGAGAACTTTTAATGGGTTTCACAGCATGTCTGGTACTTCGCCTACTTCGTCACATCATTGCTACAGCAAATAGCTGAACACTTCCAATACAAACAGCTACAGCAATTAACGCAATGTGTAAGATTATTTTCTCCGATAGCAAAAGACTCCATATTTCATTAACCAAAAGGCCCTTAAGTCAAACTTCGCTTGCTTCACTGTCCTTGTTCAAAAACAGAACAAAATTCCGTCAGCAATATGTAAGGAAGAGCGGCAGAGTTGTACTTCAAATTATTCATGCAAGCCCTTTTCTCTGACCCTGGACATCAGTGTTTATACAGCAACTTTCCTCTTCCTTTACAAACCACTGGGAAAAAGCACACAAGGTCACACAGATGAGAAAAAGCACCACATTTGGTCACCAAATATCTTTACTATCTAGTAATTACCTTCACATTCATTGTAAAAAGTTTATGATTCTTACTGGAGAATGATGATGTGTGAAAGGATAAATGTTTTGAAAATGTTAGACAAATGACACCTGAGCTGCATAACTAAGCACATGCATTAAGAAACAGTCTCCATGTAATCCCTCAACTCTTGAGTGAAGTTTGAGCCTGGTTTTATTTGTTAAAACTACTCCAAATTACTGCAAAACACTGTACTGCAGATATTAAGAAGAGAAGGAATGAGCTACATTAACTTGCTTCTGAGACAACATGTGCAGCAGAATGCCAGCTGGTAAAACCATTACTTACACACTGTATGTTTTGTACCTGCAGATTAGCCAGTAACAAGTATGTCAAAGAATCAAAAACTTGTTAGGTGGCTTAAAAATATGGAGGGATACGAAGTAAGACTAATGCCTGGTAGAGAAGAAAGATTATAATGCCATTTGAGGGATTCCAAAGAAAATAAGTGTGATGAATGACTGATAAAAAAAAACTACAAGTATGGATTAAACTTATTATCTAGTCTAGTCAGTAATGCTGTATCTGTCTTCTACTGGGTGTGGTCTTTGATCACTGATAGGCAAGTGAAAGACAAACAGCTCACATATGGGTTATGAAATTCAGCAACTCAGCTCTGGCACTAATGTTGCAAATATACAACCTGAAATATTGTCATGTCGCAAAAAAATGTATTAAAGTGATGTAGGGACAAATTCACTGGTATTACTAATGACTAGCTGAAGCAAGATAAGAACCCCTTGTTACCATCTCAGTGCGTCCATCCTACTTTTGTTTCCAATGAAGAATTAATTTAATTCGCATTACAGAAACAAACATAATCAAGTGAAGTAAATCTGTCTGGCAACGTCACAACAACAAAAGAATGAGCTGTGTTAAGCTTTACAAAAGGAAAAACACACGTTAATCACACTTTTATTAGGAGGAAATTCAGCAAATGACATGTTGTTCTATCGATAACGTTAACTACTCGTACTTCAAACGCTTTTAAATAAATAGATATTTAGAGGTAATTTCATGTAATATCATTAAATGACTGGACCAGATTGATTGTAACTCGGTTAATTTCAACGTGCTAACTAGCTTCGGTGGCTGTATTCTAGTAATCAAAATGATACAGCCATTTCTTGCTAGTGCTAATATTGCCCAATGTGCGTACGCGTTAGCTGTCTGCGAGCTAGCTATGCATCGTTAGCATATGTCGATAAATAACCAAGGTCACTAACAAGCTAGTTGGACTTCAAAAGCTATAATTGTTGCATGGTTAAGATGCTTGCGTGGTACTGTGCATAACGATACAGTTCATAACTAACAATAGGAGTCAAATTTAGCACGCAGCCAAACACTGAGACGTCAGGGAAGTTATATTCAAAAGAGACGCAGTGCACTAGCCTTATTCACTAGCGTTAGCTTGGCTAGCTTGCAGTGCTAGCAAGCGATATCTACACCGAAATGCACGATGCAGTTTGTAATAATTCTTAGCCGTCCGTGACGATGTTTTCCGTACTTGTATGGTAAAACATGTATATATTGTAAAATGCATGCACATCGTCAACTGTCTAACATGCATTACCTGGAAATCACGGTCTTCGTTGAACCTAGAAAATCTGTCGGCCATTTTCTTCACACAGCAGCAGCTTCTCTGCTCGCTCCGTCTGTGTCCGACAGAAGCGCGCTGTAGTGGTGATGTGCACTTCGCAAACGATTCAGTCCTTGTGAGTTGACCTTACACAACAATTTCCACCAAGATGTTACAGCGTTACATTTGGGAATTTAGTTAAGCCACCTTGATGCTGTAATGTATGTAGATAACTTGTATCAGCATACTTTACACAAAGCTTTGTTTACTGTGCTGATAGAGCTGCAATTGTGTAGTAAAAATGATGGATTTAGGCAAAACTGGATTACACGATTTCACTTTATTTTCAGTGGGGGTCAGTTTTGTTAATTTGATTAATTAGTATGTCATATGGCCCTGTCTTGTTGAGGGGCAATGTTTCACAATGTAGTATTAAGTCTTTTATTATTGTAGGCTATTGTGTTTATGTTGTGCTCATATTAATTCAAATGCTGGGATTAAAATAAGGCCAAATGTACATAAGAAAAAAGATAGGTCTAAGTTAAGACAAGTAAACCCAACACAACATAAATACTTAATTACAAGTAAAGGTCCTGTATTCAAAATATGTCACTTAATTAAAAGTAAACAAATGTTATTAGCTAAATGTATTCAAAAGTAAAAGTTGCCTATTTGCTTGTCAGATTTGTCCTTGTCAGTGTTACATCAGTAGGCTATTACTGGACCATTATTATTGATGCATAAACATGTAAACAATAGTGGCGCTCATTTTAAATGCTTTATAAACTTTTGGGTAGCTAAATCTGTAGTACAGCATCATATTTTAATTTTATACATTAATCATGTGTTTTGTTAGTAATATCCTGATCTGAAAAGTAACTAGTAACTGTAGCTGGAGTACAAAGTATAGTATTTGCCTCTGAAATGTAATGGAGTAGAAGTAAATGCACATAAATTACATTTCACTGCTGCTCAAATTACAACAAAGTAACTGACAGGTCTATAACCTGGCGACAGATGGTATCCTATTATTCTTGCATTTTATTCATTTATTTCACACTGTTGACCATATGAAACAGTAAACATCAATAAAGATTTTGATATATTGTACTAACTGGTTGGTGCCCGGGTCATATAATCAAGTATCAGTGTGGAGTCTGTTGTGTGGACTAAAATTGTACTTCAGTGGTACTTCATAAATTATATACACAGTGCATAGTGGATGAAAAGTAGGGGGTAGGGAGTCAGTGTAAAAGGATTTAATTTAATCTGGCTATGGATGTATGCATCATAATCCAATGGAAACAGTAATTTATGGATGATAAACAATAGGCAATTTTGTAACAGCCTAAGAACATTTCTAGGGTTCATGCTACTAAAGACATATTTGCTTGTTTGGTGTGCTTTCCTGAAAAACTGGGCACGGGGTCAGGAGGTTTGAAATTTTCCATGTATTTTTCACACTAGTGCAGAAAAGTGAGTGAGTTTGTTGTTTATCAGGGAATTCTGCCCTCTCTAGGCCAAATTAGTTCAAATGTGCCTAATCAAAACGGGAGACAGATTTTGATAACTGGTCAAACTGGGGGACGAGTCTAGTAGCTGTGATAGTATGACTACAAGAGAATGATTTCCCTTAGAATCAGATCTGTTGTTACCATATTTTCTCCTCTAAACAAATGCTTGCCAGGAACAGATGACAGAGTGTTTTCCACTCGTGTACTTGCTTTCCTTAAACAAAATACTTCCTTAGTTTGATTTGAGAATCTCTTGGCTTTTGTTCACACAAGTGTAATGACAGGAAGCTATCGAGAGTTTTTTTTGGAATTGAAAAAATGGAAATTACCACATTATCAGTATCTTCTTTGTCCTCAATTCACAGATGACACAGACATAGAACACCCAGCACATTTCTGGATGAAGCAGCTTAAACAACTTTCAGCAGTGGAGAAAGAAGTATTCAGATTATTTAGTTAAGCAAAAGTAGCAATGTTGCAGTATAAAAATATAAAAAATCCTCAAGTCCTTAAGTCACTTAATGTATCCATGTAAAAAGGTACTCATAATGCAGAGTGAAAACTGTCATTATATGATGTTGTTATGTTACTGGATCAATATTATTGATGTATTATATGTAAAATGTACTTTGTTGTTGGTCAAGGTGGAGTAATAATGGATCATATTTTACATCATATGGCCAGTTTGTTAAAATCTTTATTTGTATTAACTATAGCTCTTAAATGAATGTTGTGAAAAGTACAACATTTCTGTTTGAAATATGGTGAAGTAGAACCATTAACTAGCACTAAATGGAAATACTGAAGTAAAGTACAAGTACCTCAAAATTGACTAAATGTACTTAGTTACTTTCAGCCGCTAACTTTCAGAATGTCCATATTGATGTAAGAAACAGATATTTATTTCAGTGCATTGTTTATGCAACTGTTGTCAACATTGATGGACTAAGTAAAGGTAGGTTAAAACCAGGTCATTGTGATATTTTGTCTATGTATATTTTTGTTCATATTTTGTGGAGATTTGCAAATTTGCATCTTAACATTTTAGTCACATCCTACTTCAAAATCACAGGATATGAACATCAGTCCCAAACTCAACAATTGATTGACATGTATGAAAGACAGCATTAGCTAATTAATTAAATTTTATGACAATATAATTACCTTAGATTTCAGCCTGTAATGTTACATGTAAATATAGTTAATGATGCTAGTCCCTGTGTTGAAACCATAAACTAAAGCAGAAATGCCTTTTAGCCAGTAGTTTATGACTCCATCTTGTGTTGAATCTGTGTCAATACAGATGACAAATAAAAAAAAATAAAATAACACAGCCCGATAAAACAGTCTAACTTTTTAGTAAGTGTTTCTCTCTATTTATTTACTTAGACAATCCTTATCATTGGCCTATAAGAACAGGAAGCAAGGAAAATTGGATGGAAAACCAAAAATAGAAGGGAAATACATAAATAAAAAATGTAAATTTTTCTACAATTTATTAGAGCACTGTTGTTTGAAAAGTATCTTCAGTTTTCATAGCTTATGATAATTCCCTTCTTTTTTCCCCTCAGAACTCATCTTATTTTTAATTGAAAATTATTCCATATACAAAAAACATGGCTTTGAATTTTCACTTATTACAAAAAGGATCAAGTGCATATAAAAACATAGGGAAAAACAAAAAATGGAGAGAAAAGGAAATTAAATAAAAATGAAAAGGCTAGGGCTTTTTAATCAAATCATATTCTGCTATTATACTAAAAAGTCTCATTGCATTTTTCGATTTCATGAAATTAAGGGCTTTTGTATAAGAACAAAACTCGTTACAAAATACACAAAACTTAGGTTTCACGTTCCAAAACTTGGATTTGTGAATATAAAATTTCCCAAGAATGACAATGTTAATAATCAGAAAATCGTCTTTGTTTTTGTCCATGATAAAACCATGTCCCTCAGAGAAAAGCTCTGGACATGAAAAACCTTTGGGTAAAGCCAGTCATGTATATCAATCCATAACGCTTAAGAATATATACAATGGAAAAATTAATGAACAGTAGTTTCATTGTCATAAAAAAAATACACAATTATTGGTTTCTGTTCCAAAACGCTGTCGTACCAAGTCGCTGGATGGATACACACCATTAAAAAAATTTAAATGTATTTCTTTGGCTTTGGGAAATATATGGAATTTTAAATATTTGTTTCGTAACGAGTGAATAGTACAACGCGAGTAGAACCGGGAAGAGTTTCTGAAGGATATTGTAGGATATGGGAACTCATCAAATTTAAAAAAAATGCCGCATACAGGAAGTTGAGCCATTTCAGCTTCAAAATAAATGCTTTCCTTACTGAAAATGCATCTATATTACTAGAGCGCAAGCTGCAACAAAAGAATATCAAAACATTAAATTACTAATAATAATAACGCCAAACCTATTTTGTATCTTGGTATTTTGAATACCATTATAGTAAAATTAAGGGAACCTTAAAACTACTTTGAAATAAATAACCGGAAGCCATTATTCTAGCTAGAAACCGATCTAATCACCATCGGCCGACGCCTACTAATTGAAAGCTGGGTAAGTAGAGAGTCTACTGTACATAGTCTTTCTCATTAAATTAAACAGTTTAGCTAGTGACACAGGTGTCTAACCAAAGTCGTTTCTGCTCTCTTTTGAGCCAGCTATTTTGTATCCAAAAGTTCGACTTCTCAACGAATGGCAAAGACATGTCGTGAATGAGGCTACAAGGAAGTTATTGTTTTCAGTACATGGCGCGTACACACTCGAAGAAGAAGAAGACAGCTAACGGTGATATATGCTATATTTATATGGTTATATGTTGCCAGTTTATCGACAATAGCTAAAAACAACAAAGGTCGGCACAATAAAAAGTAGGCTGCTGTTACTGTAAGTTTGGCCGGGACGTTACAGGTCACCAAACTTTTTCAAAACCGCACATACGCCTGTTGAAGCCAGATGTCAGTGATAAAAACGACTGTTGCACTCCAGCTTGTACTTTTTCCAGTGCTACTAGCTGTTGTCGGGTGCTTTTGTTTGTCATTGAACGTATTACTGAACCTCTTTATGTTTATTACACCGAAGATAAACCAATTGGCCTATAAAATCTGAAAAGAATGCAAGTAGATACAAACAGTACATTTGTAGCTCTAAGTTACACATGCATCACGTAATAAAACAGGATTAGGTGTGATTTTGGTGATTTAATTACTAACTGTACCTAGGAGTACTCAGACGCTATTAGGGTTAGGGTTAATTTCATGTTGTCCAATATAGATATATTACATTATATAGATATTTGTTGTTATGCCATTATCAGATCATATCTGCTTGATATATTTGGTATATTTAACAGCAAACCTTTATTAGTTCATGTCTTCCAGATTTATACTGTTAGTAAGTCACACTTGACATTAACTGTATAATGAGTCCTAGTTCTGTTGCTTCTCACACATTGCACAAATACATGATGATACATTGTTGGCCCAGAGTCAAACTCCTGGCATGCATTTACAGCTAAGCAACCCTGGCCTGGGTCCATCCTTGAATAACAAAACCAATGGTGTCCTATTCTTTCCTCTGCAAAAGAGAGAGAAAGTGGAGGAAAAAAATTGTATAAAGTATGTTCACTGCATACAAAGTAGGCTGCCACTCCTGTGCACACCATAGAGTATTTCACTGCATATAGCATGCAATATCTAAAAAACATGCCAAATTACAAGTTATACATGACTGAAATTACACCACAGTGGTACAGATTTGAATTTCACCATCACTCATGTATTTGGTGTTACAATATGTGAATTATTCCAGTTTGTGTGTTTCAGATTTTGTCAATTGTCTTAATATGCTGGCATTTACTATAGTGGCATTGGAGGGGGGATACAGGCTTTTTGATGAATTTTATTTATTATGCTGAATGAATGGCTGCAACTAATAATGATTTTCATTAGAATTTATAAGACCATTGTTCCCAAAGTTCAAGGTGATGTCTTCAAATGTCTTGTTTTGTTTGACAA
>JAPMOB010238034.1:0-38559 GCA_029875015.1 Lepomis gibbosus
CTGTGCAGCCTAAGATTTGATGCTTCCATAGAAGCCTGATTTAACAATCTCACAGTCGAATCTTAGCATGAGGCGTTTTGAATCGTGATTTTACATAGAACTGCCGGTTTTCTTCCAATAAGTTAATATGCAGTTTATGACATGAATATCAACATGCAATGCTGTTAATAAACATGTGAAAAGAAAGAAGCGTTTAATAAATCTTTTAAAAGTGCATGAATAAATCCAAAATTGTAATTCTAACCCGTAAGGGGTTGTGTGTGCCAAGTTGTGCGTGTCCTATTCCCTGCAAAAGGTAAGGAAGAAGAAAACTGCCAGCAAACAAACATGGATGTAAATATTGCAAATCACAATTTTTTTTTTTTTTTTTTAAAGGTTTTGCAAATGTTATGTGATGGAAATGCATTTAACATGTTACGGCCTCAATGATGCATACACTGCGTTTTGGGGAGAAACACTTAATGTTTTACTTTTTTATATAACTTTTTTAGTTGGAGTATTTTGATTTGATTTGATTTATTATGGATTAGACAAACAACCATAATCCAAAGGATAACATGATAAAGTGTAAAACACTTATTTCCAACATGGTCCTTGTTGTAGAGTAGAGGTTTATTTCTCTGACTTGAAAAATTTTATTGCGCAATCACTGTTATAGAAACCTCATATGTGAAAATGACGATTACACAAGAGGCACAAACCGGGCGTACATCTCAGCAACACTGATATTCCACCATGAACCCTTTTTGGGGTAGCTAAATCTGTCTTCATTTGAACAGTGGAAGGACTGATAGCCCACCGGGGTGACAGCATTGGCTCTAGGCTAAAAGAGCCTCTCAAGTTTCGTGGCAGGCTTTTAGCCATCATTAACATCAGCAGTATTGATTGTGCTGCTCTGATCAACAGATGGACACAGCCTTAGGGGAAAGAAGAGTCTGGCCTGTCTGTCATTCACCACCTGCGAGTATGATATACTGTAAAACATGAACAATGGTGGGCTGGCGGAGCCAACTTAATGATACAAATCACTACGAATAATACTCAATTGTCCTACCAGAGATGTAGACTGTAGTCACTGTATTTAAATGTACATAAGTTGGTGAAAATGCATGCTTCTATGCCTTTTCTGCACACTTCATACATTTTTGGGGAAGATTATGGCTTGCCGAGAATGTATCAATGAAAATTGTTCTCTTGCCACCCACCAAGACATTTCTGTGTTGTCTTAGTGCAACACTGTGCAATAAATGTAGTAAGGAAAGTCTGATAGTTTCAGAATGTTTATTACGTGAAATGCTGTGCATTTGAAATAGACACCCTTTTAAATTTTTCAAATGTAATTGTGATTTTATTCAGGATCCCAATCTTCTAGTGAATTCACAAATGTGTTCTCGGCACAATGTGAGCTGTTTTGCTGTATTTTTTAAATTACTATTAAACGTCAGTGCCGGCCGTAGCATAGGCAACATAGCTTTTGTAATATTCCGACGTTTACTGGACATGTCGGAAAACACAGATGTTTGGGAGAGGTTCTTAATGTGCAGAAAGTTTTGAATATGAGCAGAAAACTTGCTGAAACACAGGAGCTATTAAAGTCCAGGAATATATAATTTACATTAAAATGAACTTAATTGAGGCGAAAAGGTGCCACATGCACATCTCTATACAAAAGACACAAGAGGGGAGGGAAGACTGAATCATGCCTGCAAGTGTGCTGACTCAGCAGGGATTTTATAAATTAGAAAAGTTGATCTACAGGAGAAACATAGACTATTAAGATTGTTCCACCATAAATTGAGGCAGAAAAGGCAGAAATTGGTGCAGATATTTTCACCAGAATACAGGAAATTAAGTCTTCAATGCTTAAAATGTTGTCGGGGGAGGACCCTCAGACCCTCCTCTTCATTTCTGTCCCATCCACCACTTAAACTAAACAAATGCTCTTGCATTTCAAGATATCTACCCCATACAGCAACAAAATAGTCTCTGGATTGACACACAGTTTATGAAGAAACACATATAGGTTTGGTCTCCCAATTTAGGCTATGATGTGGAGGTTGACAAGTATGCTGATCACACTTATTCATTATTGACCATGATTACTGACTTGTCTGTTCATCTATACACGCTAAAATTGGCTGCTCAGTGTTTAAAACAGTTCCTGTGGACAGAGGACTGATGACCCCAACTGCTGCGGTGGACTTTTTTGGATTGGGCATGGTGGTGGGGGCGCCAATTTAAAATCCCGCCTAGGACGGCAACATTGTCAGGGCCAGCCCTGCTTCATTACGTTACGTTACGTACCAAGCCAATGTTTAGATTATGACATGCCACACTGCCTCTCCAAACACCTGAACCTCACTAACCACTATTAAAAGCACGGCAGATAATAAATGAAGCATGAGTCAGGAACTGAACAGCTTGGCTTTCCCTTCAAATTGATTGACAAATTGACGTTTTTGACAACAGCTCTAAAACATAACAAGCACAGGAAGAATTAATCTTGATGTCTGAGTGAAGGAGTGAACTGTCAATCATCTGGTGTCCAGCCAAAATGAAATGAGATCTGCCGCAAGCTGATTCATCCGTGTGTGTTGCCAACAGACCACAATGAGCAAAACAAAAAAGGCTGGATTGGATTTTCCTGACTTATATTATTTTATAACACTGTGTGTGTGCGTGGGGGAGTATACCATTTCTTTTATCAAAAAGTACATCTAAATGTTCAAATTTTTAAGACGCAGTAAATGATATTCAGTTATCTAACGTGGCAAAGGTCAGCAAGTCCCTGATCTAGTCCTTGTATGCATGCTAATGGAGTGGAACACACATGAGGTAAATTATACTTCTGTATACTGTCACTCTAGGAAACAAATATCTTCAAACTTAATTTTGTCATGATACATTTGTCACTGGTGACATGTTGAATTAATATGCTCTTGCTGCAAATCACTCTTTGTAAACCTCATTTGATAAATCTGACATCACCAGCACACTTACACACATGTCCCTACACACACACACACACACACACACACACACACACACACACCCCACAGTGGACAACCAGCCCGGGGAAGATGACATGTGACAGTTGCTGGATGATTTGTGGATGCTGATGGCTGAATTGTGTGCATGCAGCACAAATGAAAATTAATAGGACAGCAGGGAACACAGAGGGCAGACAGTGGAGGGGTGCTGGGGGTCCGTGGTGAGGGGACTAAAACACAGACAGGGATGATTAGGTGAGCTGGTGAGTATAACCAAATACCCAAAAGAGGAGCAGTGAGGCAGACACATTATAAAACGTAAAAGTTACTTTAAATATTATTGTTATAGTATAAATTATATAATAAACTCAACAAGCTATTAATAATAAGTAATACTGAGACGCTGACTTCTGAACTATGTGATTAAATGTGGTTTAATTGAAGATGGACACGAAATAAAAATGAGGGTAAACATCCTCACTCTCTGCACAAGATAGAGTTCCTTTCAAGCAAACGAAATAATCCATCCATCTTTTGTCAACCGCTTATCCTGCGTACAGGGTCGCGGAGGGCCGATGCCAATGCCAGCTTACAACTGGGGTTTGAACCCACAATCTTCTTGCTGTGAGGGGATAGTGCTAACCACTGCAAACAAAAAATATGAAGTGTCATGACTGAGATCTGTTTCAGCACCAGCCGCTATAATATTTTTGGGGGGTTTTGCCGCTGTCTATAATCTGGCCACGAGCCAGATATTATTGCTGGTGGGCCAGCTTTTGCCTGCAGTCTGCCTATTGCCAACCACTGGCCTAGACGAGATGGGAGGTCTGGAATCCTGCAAACAATGCTATGAAGTCAAAGTCTGGAGGAGGCCAGTGAAAGCAGCAGGAAAGGATAATGAGAGTTGTGATAAAAAGCAGATAATAGAGGTGTAGGGGTGGTGTGTGCGTGTGTGTTTTATTTAATGGTTTCAGTTTCTCAAAGTGTTTTGGATGTTGAGATCTGAATAATCAGTAAATCTAAGAGCTAAGAAGCTCAGATGGGAGTGGTTCAGAGAAAAGATGGCACTCACATCAAATACGTGTGTAAAAGGATAAAAACAAGAGTAATAAAAGCTCCTGGAACAAGGCCCAAAAAAATGTATTTGAAATTCTTTGATGGCAACCACTCAGGGTATTTGATGTCATCTTGTACCTCATTTAATTCAATTGTCTGTCTGTGACCATAAAAAGCTGGTGCAGACAGCAAGCATTTGTTGACATGACTGTGACTGAAAAACCTGATATCCCACTTAGCATAAATCATTCTGCCCATATAGAGGTGTGCATATTGAAAAAGCTAAGTACAACATTTAACGTAAGTGTAAGAAGCCTATGCTCTTTTTAGCTATTTTTAAATTTCTTTTTGGGAAAAAAAGTAAAGCAAAATTACAAATCAAACTGGAAAGCAATACTTGATGGTGGGTCTCAAGCAAAAGACCTAGTACATTACAAACAAAACTAAAAAATCAACAACAACAGCATTAGTTAGAAGGTCTACCGTCTTCATAATTTAAGTTATTAACATTCTAACATTAGCTTGTTAGCGCTAAACACAAAGTACAGCTGAGGCAGATGGGAATGTCTTTATCTTACATTATACTTAGTGTCAAAGACCTAGCGTGTGGTGCACTTTGTTTTATTTTGGTGTCTCGCGTCATCAGTGGAATTAATGGACATTTTGGTTAAGGATACGCTCGCCGTTGTTCGGGCTGTGAAGCGCTGGAAGAGAGGTAAACAAGCTGGGGTGCTTGTGCTTTTCCTCCTGTTCAGACACCGGGAATATTTCCATCTAACTTGTGCTCACTGTGCAACAAAATGTCTGGCAAATGAAGCATGGTATGTTGGAGAAGAGTTCACCATATTTAAAGAGGTTCTATTATGGTAATTTCCAGGTTCTTATTAACCACAACAGGTTTACATGGTTCAATTTGCTGCAGCTCCTCTTTTCACCCTGTGTGTTGAACGCCTCGTTTTAGCCAAGGAGTGATACATCTTGCCTCTACAAGATCTTTGGTGAGAGTTGCACATGCACAGTTGCTAGTTAAGGACTACTAGACAATCAGAAACAGAGAAGGGTGGTTCATCTGTACATGTTGCCGACCAGCTTGGCAACATAGACTGGATCAAGAGTTTCAGAGTGGTGATTTATTAATCTGGAACAAAAGTATTATTACATTAGCTCAGCTCATGAGTCATGCATGTCAGCAAGACACATGTTAACTATATTTGTCTTTTGTCTTACTAGCTGTAAGTAAGTCTCCACACAAGCCAAGAAAGACCAAGCTGAGATAGCAGCTGGGAGGAGCTGCGTGTCTCAGGAGGGAAAGAGAGACCTGATATTTTGATTTTCTATTCAATAAATGTATTTGTTTGACAGGGAAGCTGTGCGCAAAAAAGAATATATGTATATATTCATTTGTATTTTTAAAAAGCACCCCAGAAAACGGGCACTTTCTCTCGAGGAAGAAAGAGGGCAGGTACGGAATACCTCAGAGCCTCACTGCATTAAATTCTATTATATTTTGAATTGTCACCTGCCACCTGAATTTTGTGTTTCCCTTAAATATCAATAAAGATTTATAAGACCCACAAGATCCCCTATAGTAACCTCAACAAAATCCTATAGTCATATAGGATCAGTCATAGGATGCACCTGCACAGATGATCACAATATAATAAGCTATGCATCTGAGTCTCTGTTTATATTATTATTATCATCTTTCCAGCTCACACATCCATATATTCTACACAGTATTTCAATTCTGTACACAATTTCACCAATAATTTGATCAATGTAGCCCTAAAGATTGAATTGAAAGGTAAAAGGCGAGTTGCACATGCTGAGTTCCTAGTTAAGGACTACTAGCTAATCAGAAGCAGAGAAGTGTGGGCCAATGGGAAGCTGGTAAACACGGCTTTGTTTCAGCTGTACATGTTGCCGACCAGCTTAGCAACATAGACTGGAGCAAGAGTTTCAGAGTGCTGAGCGATTAATCTGTAACAAAAGTGTTTTTCATCCATAAAGTTTTAACTGAGCTCTGTCTCTACATCACAGTAACAACGTTATGTCCACTGACTGCCTGGAGGGTAGCTAATGTTTGGAGAGGTGTGTGCTGCAGCTCACTGTTTTTCCGCCGGTGTTTTTGAGGGCGTGTCAGAGTAGCCGCTGGGCGAGCATGAGACATTTTTTCTTGTGACATCACAAAAAAGCGGAAGTAAAGGCTGGACTAAAAACAAGCTGTTTTCAGCCAGTTCAGAGCAGAGTTTTCTGCCTTTGGGCTTTTTCACTTTGCAAACCTGTTACATGCACAAAAAAAGATATATAACTCAATAAAGGAGAGGGAAAAATCCAAAAAGCATAATACCATCTCTTTAATGTAATATTTGCAACCTTGTGTTTTAAAATCACCTTGATTGAAGAATAACTATTTTTGCACCATATTCTTTTGCTGATATATTACATCAGCAAAAAACCCACTGTCTGACTGTCTGAGATGGCATATTGAATTAGTTAGAGCCATTTTCTCTCAATCTTCATGTTTACTGCTTTCTTCCTATTTTTCAACTCTATTACTGAACGGTTTACTTTCAGTTCACGTCAGCCCAGTGGTCTGGATGCAGGAAGTATAGCATGCAGGCTAATTATTCAGCAAGCCAAACAACAATGTGAATTATTGCTGATTAATTAAGCACAAAGCAGTCTTCCTTGAGGCAGTGTGACTTGAGTAATTACCAATTAGCCAGGACCTGATCATGCTGTCTCTGCATGCTGTCTGTTGCTGTGTGTTGTCATAATGTGACCCTATCTGTTTAATTTGTGGCACTTTGCATGTTGCCTGTTCTGCTCTAATGATCCTGTGGGTGAAACATAGAATTATAAAACCAGATCAGTGCTCATTACTCACACAGTAATGCATTGCGAACAGATTCCACTCCCATGCTGTCACTTTTACAGATATGGTTTGTTTTTATAGTTTTCTGTTTCTGTTTGTTTTATTGTTTTATAGTTTAGTGAATGTTGCAATTGAAAGGGGCACAACATGTTTTCATAAAAACAGTGTCAGTGTTCCAAACATAGTCAAATGTTTATGTTATTCTACATTCTCCCCTTTTAATATTAACCAATACACAATTCCTCACAAGGACAACAGGGCTGGGTATTGTTAGTCTTATTTAGTGCATGAATATAATATAAAAATAATCTTTTGACCGCCTGGAGTTTGGCAGTCTGCCACTGCATGGCAATCTGGAGTTGGTCGCCGGGTGCTGTACAGTGGCTGCCCACTGCTCCCTTCAGGGATTGGTTAAATGCAGAAAATGAATTTCACTACATGTATGTGTATGTGACAGATAAAGTACCTTTACCTTTAATCTTTGGACCTCCTGCAGTCACCGTGAGACTGCATTACATCCTGCAGCCCCCCGACGCTCCAGGGACATATGCAAGGATCCTGTTTGTGCACTTAAACTTGGTATTCAACACAGTTGTCCCAGAAATCCTCTGCTCTAAACTCACCAAGCTCATTGTCCTAGCTCTCACCTGTCAGTGGATCACAAACGTCCTTCCACAGTTCACCTCCTGCACCTGGACAATCAGCACTGGCACCCCACAGGAATGTGTCCTCTCTCCACTGATCCTCTTCCTCTTCTACACACCTGCACCTCAGGACATCTGTCGGTTAGACACCTGAGGTTGTCAGATGATCTGCCTCAGTTCTACAGTGCAGTCATCCAGACTGTTCTCCGTACATCCATCACTGTCTGGTTTGGATCAGCCACCAAACAAGACAGCAACACACTACAACAAAGAGCCAAGGCTACAGATAAATCCTTGGTGCCAAACTGCCCCTATTAAGAACTTATAGTTGTCCAGAGCCAGGAAACAGGCCAGAGACATCAATGCATACCCATAACACACTGGACACCTGTTCTTCTCCCCGGTTGTAGATGCTACAGAGCACTGTATGCCAAAACAATCAGGGACAAGAACAATTTCTTTCCACATGCCATCACTGTGATGACGATTTAAATCAATCATATAGTGTCAATAAACCTGTCACAATAAACAGCCACTTACTTACAAATTAGAAGTTATATATTTTAAAAAAGACACTTTTTTACCATGCACATATAAATCATCCTATACTGTCAAATAAAATCTTTTTAAAAGTGTATACACTTGCTTTTTTCCCTAGTATTTTCCTACTAGTTATTTATAAAGTATAATATATCATTTTAATTTGACCTATCATTGTTCTGCTCTATTGGAACTAACACTGAGAGCAACGAAAAACCTGAGTCAATTTGCTTGTGTGTGCACGTGCTTGGCTAATAAAGTGGATTCTGATTCCAATCTGTCTCCTTGCAGTGTTTAATTGGAGGGCTCCCTTTCTCCTCACTGGTCCCCGGGGAGCAGGGGTGTGGAGGAGGCAGAGAGACGCACCTGGCGCCTCTGTGCTTCACTTCCATGCAGCCTAGCGCCTACAACAAAAGGAGATGCAATGGGCAGCCGTTACATTGAAAACGTGCTGTGTCAAGCTTGCCGGAGAAGCGAGAAAATCACCGGAAGCGTCTCCTTCAAAATAAAGGTTTGGGATTGACGCTTTGTGCCGTGGATTTATTCTATTACCTTATTTGGTTTATAGTAAAGAGGCTCCACCCCCCTCCCCCCACCCCCCCGTGACCCTGTATGCAGGATAAGCGGTTGACGATGGATGGCTGGATGGTAGGCCTATATCTAACTTTATGCACTTATTGCACCTTTATTGTATTCAATTTAGATATATTAACATGTGACACGCGGGAAATATCCACCCTATAAGGACTTAGACATAACTGTTTAAAAGTGTTTTCAGGGTATGGTTTCTTCTAAAATGACATTTTTATAGAAATCATATGTCGCCCACTCTTATTAGATATTTGTTTTACAATAAAATCATTTTTAACCATAGCACCATAGGCTAGGACTACATTGTGAAAAACAAGCACACATTATGAAAAGGGGACGTATTTTCCACTTTTTTCTCAAGAAAAGTAAATTATGATAGGAATTACTCAATGTCTCAATCCCTTCCAAATACAAATATACACTCAATATTTGGTCATTTCAATCAACTATGAAGGAAAAATACCAACATAACAGGGTAGACAGAGGTCTAACAGGGTGGACAAATCATCAGTATATGTCAGGGTGGACACGTTAGGTTCAAACATACAGCTAAATTTCCCTCCACTGGTGGGATGCCACCTGGTCACCTATTGAGAGTGATGTCAGTAAAAAAAAAGGTTTTTCCACTTAAAGAGACAGTGAATGCAACTCAACAGGGTGGACATTGTCGCTGGGGACAAACATGAAACCTTAATTTTTTGTACAGAGGTGAACAATTTTGAAAAAAAAAACATTTTATTAAATGGATTTTGAACAGGAAAACTAAATAATAATACATTGTTTGGAAATACATATGCTTTTATAAGTAATTTTTAATATCTAAGTTGAATGAGCAACACTGGGGAAATGGCAAAATCCCAGAAACCAAAGCTTTTAAAATGCAAAAAAACCCCAACAACTTCAAAGCCAGTCTCATTGTAATCATAATTAATAACAACTGACCTTTCATGAAAAACCAAATGGAACTAGTATGCGTCTAAATTTGTACTGAGGACGCAAAAGGTACCACATAAAAATAATGTTGCTTTAAAAATGCTAAAAGTCATGCTAAAAAAAAGTGTTAAAAGATATGCTAGCTGGAAGTGGAGAGGTTTATTATGTAATGGAAACCGGAAGTACTTTTGCTGTTTTTTCGCGGGCTTGACAGTGGCGAAAGGAGACCAGAAGGTGCTCGAAAGAAAGCAGGGATGCCGAGCAGAGTGAAAATTAGAGCGACAGAGAGGGAGTGAGAGAGAGAGAGAGAGAGAGAGAGAGAGGAGCGGACCGTCGTTGAATACGGCCAGGCTAAAATTTCGTAGCGGAGAGGAGGAGAAGAGAGGACAAGGCATCCAGAGGAGAAAGCCAAGACAGAGATAAGGAGGGGAGACGAGTTACGTGAAGCGCTTCTATCATCTGAAACACGGTGCTGGTTTCACCGACGTAGCGTACAGCATCACCTCGCCTTCTACGCATCACCCGCCCGGGGAGAAGACTATCCGCATCTCAGTAAGGTAAACAAACCCACCTCTGGCACAGTCAAACATTTCCGCCCTCTCTTTTTCTCATAATAAGCGCATGTGAAATATAATGGCAGATGGCGTTTTTTGGGATGTTGTTGAAAGCTGTTCTTGTCTATTTCACCGGGCTAATAGTCTTCTCTACGGACGGGTATCCCGCGTATTACTGTTTTTGACGCAATAGCACAAGTCTCCCTCGGACAGAACCGGAGGAACCCAACAACAGTTACAAAACGTGTTTTTAAAAAAAAAAATCCCAGGTAAGGTTGCGAACGTTACGCCAAACTTCAGTGCAGCCTGTCTTCGTCGGCTTAAATAAGCAGCATTTAATATTGTTATATTTTCACTGTGAACGTCTTTAATTTCCTCATATGTGCACATGAAACGTTAGTGAATGAAAGGACATTTTATTGAAATAGGTGCTGCTTGCCGAACATGTCCAACACTAAATTAACTGTTTCCAGGTAGGCTTAAATACTCTTCATGTGTAGGCCTAGTCTACGTTCGCTGTTAATCAACGCTAATGCCTTTTATCCTACCGGTTTTGGTTTGAGATCCAGGCATTAAACCGCATGCACGCTGGGAGCACGTCAGGATACCGTGTTGTACTCAGTCTGGCGGAGCGCACAGTGGGTGGCTCAGGTTTATAATTACGGTTTGTGCTCATTTGGGGAACTGAACCAGTCTGAGCAATGCTTTCCAAAAAGAAAAAAAAACAAAATGGGACGCATGGGAGGTTTATTAAGGTGTGTGTAGGAGTCCTGGACCGCAAAAATTTATTTCACTATAATTTCATTACATATAAAGGCTACGAATTAGAGGAAGAGTTGATCATTCAGTATCTAAACCATGCCTCCATAGATGTGAAAACAACATGATTCCTGAATGATGCATGTCACAGCATGAGAAATGCTTTTTTAAATTATAATGTGGTTGTAATTATACACATGTACCTCATATCTGTGCTGATACAACACTGTAATAATTACCACTATATTACTTGTCTATACCTCCCACCCCATCAGTGACTCTTGGAATCACAAGGCTCTGAGCTGTTGTTATCCACTGTGATGTGAATACGTAGGGAGTAGACAGCTATTTTCAGTGCTGGACAAGTACATTCCACTCCTATGAACTTTTATGACTAAATGGGGTCTTAAATGAATCTGTCTGGAGTTCTGAGACATGGAAAGGTTTGCGATAAAGGATCGGGTCGTCACGTCTTGTTCAGTAATCACATAATGCGTCGGCATCGATGGTGTGGTATTGTTGTGCACTGTCCTCATACAGTTACACCCTTTTCCTTCTACTTTTAGCGCACTGTACTACACACTTTTAGTAGGCCATGAAAAATAATATAACAATTTCACAGTTCAATTTTTCAAACGCCGCTCTATTGTGTCTTGACAATATCTACTTTAAGATAAATCTTATATAGACTTTTAATAATATAGTATAACTACAAATGATGTGGAAGCTGCTGTTCAGTTTTTTAATATGTCATCCTAAATGCTGGAAAATGCTCCAGGTTCTGAAGTGTGAGTACTCCGCTTAAGTGCATTGTGCTGATCCAGGATCAGAGTTTAAATAGATGATAAAGACTTGCACTGCGTGTAGAGTATGGAAAGCGTACATGTACTAATTTTTGTGCATTAATAAACAGGACGGTAAAAGTCCCAGTGGAGTGTAGGATATTGATCTACAGCCTTACATTTGATTTAATTAAATGCAGTGCTAAAAAGAAAAGTCTTCAGTCTTGATTTAAAAGAACTGAGAGTTCCAGCAGACCTGCCTGCAGGAGGCTTGTCTTCATACAGATTTATAAATAAGGCCGCAGCTCTAATTTGAGAAAAAACTCAAATAAACCTCTTTTATCTCAGCAGATATAAAGACCTTCATTGCCTTCACATAGTCAGCAGGTGTTTTCTAGTACACAGAAGAACAAAATGTAGTGTGTGGTGTTGGGCTGGTGCTCATATACTCACTTATTCATGTGTAAGTAACTGGTATGAACCAGAGGAGCTAAATAACTGCGAAGCCCGCAGAGACGCCCATCACGCTAAGTCACAGCGACTGGAATCAGGTGGTTGCTAACGATTTAAGCAGTGCACTGAAGCTGTCGCGGTTGCCAATCATTTTGTTGGCTCACTGTCTTGAAATCACAATTAGATTATATTGTTGTCAGAGCAGCATTATTTCATTGTGCCAAACGGTGGCGTTAACGGTAACATGCAGACGGACATCCTGCTCCTCTGAAGCTCCGCTGACTTTTGTTCTGTTCTCTTGTGGGGACGTCTCTTTCTTTTTGGAAGATCATGATGTACATCGCCTCTTCTGACATAATCCTGAAATATCTGAAATAAGCTAATAATATTGTCTATGTTAATGTACCAGTCAGTTTAATATAGGCTCGCCTCTTATCTTAGGACAGTTAATAAGAAACTTAATATTAGCATCAATTGTTATTTTGAGATGATGACACAATTAAGTTATGCTCATGAAATAGCAGCTCGTTATATTAACCCAGATAGCTAAGTCATGAGCTTGAGATAACAGGCTTTAAAAATAAATATGAGCAACCACAGGAGCTGTCAGCTTCTGGAAGAGTTCTGCCTGCTTTATCTGTATTTTATTCCCAGAGTCCTTCACCCTTCCATCTATGCTGTCTGCTACTCTGCTGCATCAAGTCTCCATATCAAGGCTTCTATCGATCCACCAGTTAAATGGACCAGACTCCCATTTATGGTTCACATAACATGCTTTGAGCCGGAGTGGAACAGTAAAGCCTTCACTCAAACCTTCCTCACTCATAGAAGTTTCATGTCAGTGTGCCCGGCCTGCTCAACAGCTCTTTGTGCTCTAATAAGGGCTGTGACCGGAGAGGGTAATCCCTCCATCTCATGAAGATACGAGCCACAGCGCCCGGTCATGACTGCTGAACCTCTGCGCTGCTCCAAAGTGTCAGATAGATGTGGAGATATGGAGCTGACAGGACGGAGAATGCTTTGCTCTGCTCAGAGAAATCACCCTGATAGCTGATCAAGGAGCACATCTGCAAGGGAAACGGCGTCTTCTGAAATTAGACATTCCACAGTGAGATTCCAAAACTTTTTTTTTTTATAGTACAGAGATGGCATTCAGACATTCTCCATAAAACACAAGGCACAAGAACAGCGTTATGTTGTGTGGTGGCGTGTTTTTCTAAGAGCTAAGAGGCTTACTATAACTTCAGATGCAAATATTTAACATAACAGCTGCATGCAGTTTAGTCACAAAAATTAAACATAGAAATTAGGAACAAATTGCAGGTTATGTAAAATATTCAGCGTTAATCACCTGATACAGGTTGGTACCTGTACAGCACAGTGTACTGTATAAGGAAATTGGTATTATTATTATTATTTTTTAACTGTCTTATGTCTGTCTTGGTCTTGATGAAGAGAAAGCTGACAACTGATATTATTCTGCTGCCACTGTTGTGAAGTCAACGTTAATTTGGGTAAACAGTTATTAATAGGCACAGGTTGCTAATATTATCTTTGCGCGCACTGATGTGTAGGCTTGTTTAATTTAGTTGGTATTGTGTAGTAGGAGGGGGGGGCTGTCATGAACCCATATTTTGCTGAGGTGCACACAAAACGTGTGTCATGAGGAGGAATTTACGTTTTGCTTAAGAAGTTAGCTCTGTGCTGTTTGCTCATTTCATTAACTGGACTAAGTTAGCGTCTTAGTTTTGTTTCAGAGCTGGAATTATAGTTATTTTTGCAGTGCTACAGGAGAGGACAGAGTAAGTTGGGCTGGTAGTTTGCTTTTTTTCCTAATGAGCGAAGGGGGGCCAGAGGGCCATGTTTAAGAATCACTATTTGCTATTAAATGAAATTGTTAGAAAATGTCAGCCTTTACTTTTTATTTTCTCTAATACTAACTACCTCTGGTGAAAATATAATAAATAAAAAATATGGTTATTTGTGGTGGAGGGAGGGTCATGTGTTTTCCTCCAGTAAGGATAAAAAATAAGTCAGCCTAAATTTAGGACGGTAAGAGATTCACCATGTTCGTTATCCAATAAATCCTGTTTTATCATCCAGACCATGTAGAAATCAGAGGAGATTAGTTGAGAAAATGTGAATATATTTAAATAATGAAAAAGTATCTAAAGAAAACGTGAATTTATCTAAAAACCTCTGTTTTGTCACAAAATAACCTTTACATAACCTCCTTCAAACCCCTCAGTGAGGGTGGAGTGTACATTATTATAACGTACTTTCTAATCTGGTTTGTTTGATTTGATTTCTATTTGATTGGCTGATTGCTTAAAAGCTTTATTTCCTGCTTTTTCTTTCTTTCTGTCGTCTCTTCCTAATGTTTTTTTTCAACCACGCACTCACCAAGCGGGTCTGAAAAGGGAAGCCAACAGTTAAGCCTGCAGGGGTGACTCCACTGATTGCAAAAAGAAGTCAGATCAGTGTTTCCCACACAAAGGCTTTACTTGGGCGGGCCGGCCAGGTAGATAAACAGCAGTAAATTTGTTTTTGATATTCGCTCCTCTGTCAGACACAATCTACCTCCAGTAGAGTAGAGTAGAGCCGCCGTATTTCATCTACAACTCTAATTGGCATGTTGCCCTGGTGCATTTACTGCCTGTTTAACATCTGCAGTGAGGTGCTAAGCACTGAGCTTCATTCAGAAACAACATTCTGCTGAGATTCAGAGCCCGAAAACAGAAGACAGACTAGACAGATGGAGTGTGGTGTGTTGCAGGCTTCCCTGTTATTTCTGACAGTTTACTTTAATACACAAAAATGTAGGGCTGTACTGAATATAATTTTTTAAACGAAGTGTGAGAGTACTCCGCTTATGCTTCATTTTGTGTGAAGTGCAGTGTTCTGATAGACTTCACTGGCATTGTCAGCCAGGACTGGTACAACTCCATAAGCCAGGATCAAAGTTTAAATAGATTATAAATATAAAGAGTATGGAAAGCATACATGTGTTATTTTTTGTGCATCAAAAAAACAGGACAGTAAAAGTCCCAGTGCAGTGTACGAGTCTTGATTCAGTCTTGATTTAAAAGAACTGACAGTTTCAGCAGACCTGCAGTTAGGAGTCTTTCTTTTTATAAAAAAGGCCCCAGGTCTATTTTTGGGAAGAAAAACTTTTATTTTTAAATCACGGTGTTGATGGCTAGACAGATGGAGTCTGGTGTGTTGTAGGCTTGGACACTCAAGGTATTATGGCATATCAGGGTATTTTTACTGTAATAAACAAAAATGTAGGGCTGTACCGAATATCTTTTTTCAAAATTTGAAGCTTGGGAGGTCCTGATCACTTTTTCTGCACTTTTTTAAAATTGAGTATTTCCAGTATGTGGTACTTTAGTGCAGCTTTTGCCTAAAGCAGTTGATATTGACTATTCTAACAGTGACACAAACTGATTCATTTTGAATACAGGGCTGAGGTGGTTTTCTTGGCGGGCTTCGCTCTTTGCACCCCGGGGCTGACTCAGCTAATAGGACAGCTAGTAGCATGGCTAACCGAGCTAACTAGCCACAGATACAGTTGCAAAAGTAAATGTATCTCTTCATCAAGAAACTCTGTAAAGCACCTCTGAACTGTATTCCCTGTTGGTCTCTGTGTTCAGCTGCTGAGCGCGGTTTCTTTGCCCGCTCGCTCGACTCCGGTTCTGGTGCCCAATCTGGCACCGCTCGCTGACATTATCCTGGCCTAAAAACCTCCCGTGCTTGAGTAGATTTGTAACGTTAAACACAGGAAACTCCCCAGTAGTTTTTTGTAGTATATTCCACAGGAAAGCTATCTTTGTTAAGCTATAACATGTTCGGAGTAACCAGGCAAAGGCTGCTATGGTTTTAGTCTGTAAGACAGATAGAGTGGAAATTGTTGCCCATGTTTTCTGGCAATAAAATAAACATTGTCATTTCATTATACTTTATCATCTGTTCATTTTAATACTTAAAGAAGTTATTTTCTGCTTTTTGGCTTCTCCTTTATTGAGTTATATATCTTTTTTGTGCATGCAACAGGTTTGCAAGGTAAAAAAGCCCAAAGTCCAGCCCAAAGGGAGTTCCCATCTCCCACAGAAAGCTGTGCTCTGAACCGCTTGAAAACAGCTCGTTTCCTCATCTCAGCTGTAAAGCTGTGGAAAGGTGACACAGTGGCTGACCTTATGCACATATTGTGAGATTTAACTGAAGATACCACATTATGTGGCCATGAATTTCACAGGCCATAGTCGCAAAACATTGCAAGTCAATGCTCCTAACTGGCAGAATTAAGAGCAAAGAGTTAAGAACTCAACTAATAAGGGCAGTGTCAGTTCGACTGTTAATACTCTTAAGTTTTTGTCTAAGAGTAATTTATAAAACGTGTTAAGATATAACTTTAAAGAAGCCCCTAAGCAGGCTTTTAACAGCATATTTTGATTGTGGCAAGTTTATTGGGATTCAATCAGCTCTACAACAAATCTAAGCAATCCAACTTTCTAACCAACAAAGAAGCCAATCCCAGCTGTCATCGGGCGAAATGCGGCCCTGGACAGGTCGCCAGTCCAACGAAGAACGTAGCAGTTTTTTGTATATGCCTTGAGGGGGAAAAAAAAACATTTAAAAGGACTTCTAGAGATCGCCTCCTTGGATCTTGCATCTTCCAGGCTACTTGTAGGAAGACATTTCTTTTCTGATTTGTGTGATTACAGAGATTTATTACTTTTATATACATTTACACAGCCATCAACTTGACTGAACAGAATTTATTCTCTGTAGAGATGAATAGCAGTTCAATACTTTACAGGAAAGTGGTTTTCGCAAGTGTACGCAACTTTCAGAGTTTTAACATATAGTCCGATGTTTCTCTTCCGATAGGCCAGTAGTTTCACAGGTAACACCTACACTTCAGTTTATTCAAGGCAAACATTTCCTGTTTGGTGATGCTCTGTGGTTTTGAAATGTTGATCAGGTTGTCGTGTTGCACAATACGTGTCTGGCAGACAACACCAAAGCTTACTAACTCCAACCCCGTAAATTACATGTATATGTAAAGGTTCCTGCAAGCTGTGAAATGTTCCAGACCAACAACAACAAGATAAAACAGCTTTTGTCTTTGTTACAGTTTTACCTACGAATATCACAGATTTGAGCACAGCCGATGGACTTGGACTGGATTTCAAGGCCGATACCAATACCAACATTTTAAACTTTGAAGAAATCTGCTAATGGTATATTGATCAATATATAATATCATTTTTTACCAAAACATAAGAAACACAAACCTTTGATCTATTTTCTGTAAGAATCCCTTATAATTTGTTTTCTGGTTTCATTTGGTTATTTTTACCAAGATAAGAACTGAATAGGACATTTTGCGGTTAACAATACACTTTCCAGCAACACTGTTTCTAAATTACCTCACACATATAAAAATATACAAAATACACTTCATATGATAAAATCAGCAGATAATATTGGCCAGGCTGATGTATCGGAAAACAGATTTCTGGTTTAACTACAAAAGCTGGGGAGGTTAAAGATAAAATAGAAAATGAGAAAAATACACTATTTGAAAATGTCACATTTTCTACTATCTAATCATTGCAATATGCTGTAAACTCAAGATGATATGGTGTTCAGTGTAATCATTGCCTTTTCTGAGTGCAGTTTAGAATCCTGACACAAAAAATGGTCTCATTTTACCACACGGTAAGGGTAATGTGAGTGTAGGTATGGAACAAGTTTACTCCTGGGGGGAATAAAATGACTTAAACGTCCATTTTTGTCCTCTTCAGGCATTTCACTAAAGTCATTGCAGCATGTCAGCACAGATAGTCTGTCTCTACGGCCTGATCTCTTTCAAGGCACACAACGTGATCTAATGAGATACATTTATTTCCAGCAACAGTGCAGTTCGTTGTAAGTTTCATGCGTTGGGGTGGGGAGGTGGCCAAGTGAAAACACAGAAATCTATTATCATATTATAACTACTGCTGGGCAACAATTAAAATTTTTTACAATTAAATTTTTTAAAGTTGAATTGCCTTGAACTTTTTGTACGCGACGCGCAGCACAAATCATTGGAAGAAAGACTGATCCTCGCTGTTTGTGAGTTTCCAGAATCTAAATAGTTATCAGGACGTCAACAGGAGGGAATTCACACGGCAGAGCGTCCCCGCAAAACTAGACGAAAGCCTATCAGGAAAAGTTAGCCTATGTATAATTTTAATTTAAGTTAAAAACGCTATGGCTGTGTAGGGCACAGAAGCCGTTGCCATGGTTACTGTCCATACAGCTCGCCGATCGCTGCCCAGCCCTAATTATAATCTATTTTGTTGAGTTCTTTCTAGAGCTATAGTCAAGCAAAGAAAATCTTGTTCGACTGGAATTCTTCCAGTCAGACCAGGGAACACACACATGAAATACTCTAGTGAGGGCAGGATAACGAGGCACAGGTGAAACTAATAAGGGCGGGGCAGATAATGACACAAACACGTGGAGACAGGAAGTGAAATAACTGAAACTAGACAAGAGGCAGGTATAACTAGATACATCAGTGTAACCCCGGTTCTCAACTCTCTGTCCCTGTGTGCCTTCTCTTCGCTCCATCTCTCTTGGCACTGGTTGTGTGCAATGTGACAGATGAGCGAGGACAGCCAGAACAATATTAATATTAACAAGGCTGGTTCTCCACAAGGACTCAGAGGTCATAGTGTCTGTGCCTGGGTGTCAGGAGAGCCTGAGTGCCTCCAGATGGTATGGCTGCGTGGGGGAACGTACCTATTTTAATGCTGACTGTGTGACATGGGGATGCAGAGATAAGTAGGATCATCACTAGCAGTATTACAGTTAAGTGTGTGTCTTGATATTGTACAGTCTCAGTGGAATACTATTTGGGCTTTATAATGATGCTGCACGCGTTTCATGAGTTTTGGTGCAGGGATGCATCAGGATTGTAAAGATTTACAGAGTCTCTCGGTTGAAGGCAATAACTGAAGCCATACTTGGAATTGCTGCGACTTGGGAACTGGCCTAAATAAAACCGTGTTGATAAAGACCCTGATGTGTGGCAGGAGAAATGCTGTAATTGTCCATCCACAGCCTTCATTCTTAACAGAAATACATTCTAAAGTTCAGCTGAAGATAATAAGAGGCTTCATCAGTCTGTGTTAGAAAAATCAAGTGGATATCTTTAAAAAGTTAGTTAAAAATTGTGTTTCCTTGCTGAGCTGTGGTGGAGAATTAGTAACACAAAGAGGGACATTTACGCTAAGAAGACATAAGAACAACCACCTGATTTGCCTAACTAACTCATATTCACTTCAGCTATGACCAGCATCAGACCTGTTGAAAAAGAGAGCATGCAACACATGGTTCCTGTACATCTCAATAGTTCGATGGGTTCGGATGATATATAATGCAGAAATCAAAGAATGAGTGAGAAAGAGAGAGGGACGAGCGAGAAGATGTGCATTGTAAATGCATGTGTAAATTCTGAAGTAGGAAGGATAACTTTCCAAGGTTAAGTAAGCATAAGCTTACTCTTATGTCTAAAAGTAGGACCAAATGTGTGTCACTCATTTTGGGTCACTTTTTGGACTGGTTTCCTTCTCCAAGACATTTGATAAATAAATTCCCTGAAAGAGAGAACGGTGGTCTCTGAAGAACTTAAAAGGCTCAACTGTCCATCCATGGCACCGGGTACACCGCTGACCTTATCCACCAAACAGTCTTCTGTAGCCTGAAGTTGGATTTAAGTCAGTCCTATCTGTAATCAGGCCAGGAAGTCAGAGGAGATATTGATGACTACTGAGAGGCAGCACTAATATCTGAGGTCTACGCTTCACATCAGTTAACATGTCTTGTTTGTCTGACCAACAGTTCAAAACCCAAAGATATTCAACCTTTAGTTATGTCAAACAGAGCTGCTGCTCTACATAACTGCAATTTGTCATAAGTGAAGAACGGGAACTAGTGAATGTATAGGCCCTTTCACACTGCCCAGTTTTCCGGCATTATTACGCCAATACAGCAGCTCGCTGCGCTGTGTGAAGGGTACCAAGAGAGAAAAAGGGGGTGATTAAACAGGCTTCATAGTTAAATGGGTTTTTTTGGTCTGTTTTGACAGTGTTTATTGTTGTTTTACGATTGGGAATCTGCACAGGGTATTTTATTTTGAAAATTGACTGGATGAGCTCTGAAAGCCGTGGTGTAGGCCGACTCAATGGAGGTAACCTGGGAAGCCGAAGCGCTACATAAAAGTACACACGCTTGTGGGATTACGGCGCAATATTTTGTTAAGTATATTGGCGGATATTCGTTCCGCGTTTATTGCGGAATCTCCGTGTGAAAGTGCCATTTGACTTAATGGATATCAGTACACATTTTCTATCAATTGAAACAATGAAACATTGATTATTTGTTTTAGCTGATTTCAGGTACAAATGATTTCCATTGGTTTGTTTTGGATCTGGGCCAAAACATTGGACCTCTAATCACTACCAAAACTCATGTATTGTCTTGGTCACAGTATTGACTACGGACTAATCTTTATCAACTTGGTTTGTCCCTTCATGTGAGTCCTTTATGTGGTGAGGTAGAGATGACAAAGAACCTGTTTTTATCAACCCAGTTCTGCACTCACATGATGTCAAGTGACTGAGAGTTGAGCGTGTTCTGTGATTACTGCTGCTATGGAACTGTAGTCGGTCGCTGTGTAAGTGCTCTTTGTATGTGGGTGTGCGTATCGCTGTTGTAAGTGTGGATAGCACTTCAGTCAGTGGTTCTGTTTAACAGGGCCAGAAGTGGTAAAAAGGACTCACAGACCCACTATTGTTCCCTAATGATCAGACACACACACACACACAGACTCACACAGATAAAAGATGTGTTTCTCTGTGTCCTGATGAAGTCAGCCACAGTGTGCATGAAGTCATCCTGCTCTCAGACGCCACACACCCCTTGTTAGTGGATGAGAAACTAATGGTTGGTTCAGGGTGCAGTAGGCAGCCGGGGTTTTTATCTTTCCCCTCGGTTGGCAGCCTGGGTACCGGATCCAGACTCTTTAGCTAGGAACTACAGTTCAGCATGTCTCAAGATAATATTTTCAGTACATTAATGTTGCAGTAATAGTATCTTTCCCTGCATGTGGTCAGTCAATGAATGCCTAACTTACATAAAGTGGTGCAGGAGTTACCCTGGGGTGCTAATTAGATGCTTGATCTGGTTGTTAGTCGAAATTTATATTCACATTTTATGGTACTTTATTTTTTTGAGGATAAGAACAGGATGCCGTTTGTTTTAGGCAAAAAGATTGGCTTGGTTTTAGTGAAGTGCAGCTGTAAAGGCTTTGTTCATTATTTTTAAATGACTGATTGTAACATTTATTTGTGTGGTTGTGTTTAGACATTAAAGACATGCACGGATGTGTTTCCAAGAAGTCCCCCCCCCGCACCCCTTCAAGTGGATCCGTCCATCCATGTAATGTCAGAGGTCAAACGGGAAATAATAAATAAAATGAAATCAAGACAGAAAGAGTGGAGTTTAAATTGAAAATTTAAATGAAATGGGCAGAAAAGGTGGAAAAGACACTTCTCACTCAGAAAACTTTTTTTCTTTCTCTCTCTCTCTCTTTCTCTCTCTCTTTCTTCCTTTTACCTATTTGACATATAGAACCACTCCAAGGCAGTATCAGAAATACCACCCCACTATTTGAAATGTATATCAATCAGAAAGGCATGGTCAGTAGTGCCTAAGGCCAGACTGAGATTAAGCCGTGCTGTACTCCGAAGGTCACAGCCAGGTCATTTTTGGAGGGCTTAAATGCAAAAAAGCTTCAGTAAAAGTAAGCAAGGAAATTAGCAAAAATGACCTGGCAGGTTAAAACAGCAAGAAAGGTAAAACGAGTCTGCTAGTTTGACATGTGGTCGATGAAGAACATCAGTATGCCACAGAGACGATGCTTTCTGAGATTGTAGTCATAGCCCTCTTGTTGTCTGGTCCTGACTTATAAAACCAAGATTGAAGTCCCTTGGCAGAATTCTCCAGAAAGATAAATGTGTCTGAAGGACACTGTGATGAGACCATAAGGGACAGATCTTTGGGGCCCTGGCCCGGGGCGAGGTTTTAATCTTTAATTAAGAAATCAGCTTAATGGCACAAGCAGTCTAACAGCCAGCTGATACTTATAAAACCTCATTTGAAACAGAAAGGACATTTTTTTCTGAATACAAGCATAAAAAAAGAGAATATCTCTGCTTCCTCCTGGCAGTAATGCTTTGGCATTGCGTAAGCTGAAGCATACAAATACTGTGCTTTCAACAGAATTTCAGCAGAGGTGTAAAGAGCTGGTTTCTAAATAGAAAATTCAAGGAAGGGCCTTGTGTGGAGGTCAACTTCAGAACAAACTTAGACATATAAATAAAGATCTTTAGAGAGAATTTAAAAAGACATACACTCTTGCAGACCTTATAAAGGCTCCAAATCATTTAGCACTCTGACATTTAGATTTTTGAAATAGGTATTTTCAGTTGTTGAATTTAAGTACTCTCACAAAGATAGAAACCCCATGGTGGGGTCAGATGCACAGTTAACCTCACAGACATTTGGTTTGAATGCAAAAGAATCCCTCTGGTCATACTTTTCAAAGGTCAAGTATTTCTTTTCTGCTTTCCAAAAGGGCAACCTCACACAACAGTGCTTGACAGGAGAGATTTAACTAATGTGATTGATTACTAACACACACACATCCCTACACACTCTCCACAGTGTATTCATATGGTCAGTACGCCACTGACCAACAGAACTGAGCATCTTGTTGACCATCTGCATGGTATCAGAGATGGAGGGACTGGAGGGATGAGGTTTGCTGGCTGCCCAGCTATTTCATGCATGGCTGCCAGACAAAGGAGAGCAGGGCAGCTGGTCCACCATGTAGCCATACCAGTGCTTCCAATTTTCAGGAGAGCCAAATACTGGTAGATACCAAAGGTGATGGGCAAAATAACATGCCACATGACTGGGAATTCATCTTAAATTTGGAAGTAAATAAATCAGAGTTAGTGGGGCAGTTTGGTAGCAATTTTAAGTGAAGGTACCATTATCAGTTTTAAAAGTTAACAAATTCCTAGATTGTTTTATACTGTGGTTCACTTAGAGAACATAAAATGACAACAGAGAAACCAGATGATGGTAACAGCAAATCTTGTCTCTACAGCAACATTAGATGCAGCCAGACACCACATTGCTCTATCATGTGGAATCTGGGCCCAGCACCAGCCACCGTGTGGCCATTACCACACGGGCACCTAACCACAACATTTTAATTAATGGGTTCTGCAGAGTGAGTGACAACAATAATTATCATTGATTGGCTTGACTACAGTGACTTTGTGTGACAAACTGCAGGTCAATGAAAAGGAAAATAGGTATTAGAACATACCAGATAATACAAAACGTTACATATATACATAATATGATATAAACAAAAGTAGAGCCCGACCAATTTATAGTTGTGCAAATATTTTCAGCAGATATGAGGTAATTGCAGATAAATCAGTATCTGCATTTTTTACTTTTAAGAATTGCTGGTGAACATAGTGGAGCCTTTAGCTTGCAATAGTAAAAGAAAGAGAAGCCACATTCAGGGGTTTTGCCCCTTAACTGACCCTTCGCTAAGCCACGCCCTCTTAGAATTTATCGAATTTATCACGGCGCTGCCAATGTCTGTAACTGCACTCCCTGGAGAAATATTGTCTAATTTTTAGAAAAATTAAAAAAGCGATCTCAGAAAGGAGGCAGAAATGTTTGCATTGTACATTTGAAGGTTGGATTCAGGCTGTTAAACTGACGTGAAACATATAAAGACAGAAGCTAAAGCCTACCGATCACAGAGTAAAAGTGAACCACCGCATCACCTGACAACAAAGGACAACAATAATAAGGATCAATTCTGTTCCTGTAAAGCTGCGTAGGTCTCTATTCACTATTACAATCATTAAAAAGCAAAACCAGTGGGGTTTAACGTTTCATTTAGCAGTAAGTTAACTATCGTTAGCTAACTAACATTACATTAGAAACAATCCCCAGCCTGCATTTTTCTGGATTTGTTTTATGTTTTGGAAAGTAAATAAATCATACTTCTCCTTTCAGCCTCTCTGGGTAGTGATTATAATTATTACAAGTGCCTCAGGAACGGTGTTTGCAGCAAAAAAAAGTTAGAAAACGACTCCTTTTGCATACAAGTCAATAAAGCGCAGCCATGAAAGTGTCAGACCTCAATTATGCCGCGTTCCGTTCCAGATCGGTCAGGGCTGGGAGTGCCCAGGGACAGCGTGCTTAACAGTATTGTAGTCTTTGGTTCTGCTAACTGAGCAAAGCCTTTAACAGAGTGGCATAGAAAGACACAGATTATATGTGTGTGCATTTCTGCATCAAGATTCCAGTCACAACAGCAAAATGATCTTATTCATGAAGTTATATCAAAGCATGAGCTGTTTCCTGCTTCCAGCATCTCTATTTCTGCATCACTGAATAAAAAATGAGGTCCCCGTATATAAGAAAGAGAGGCTGGTTAAAGACAGTTACATGCTCTATGTGAAGTTACTTAACTGTATTCATCATCATCTTTCTTTTAGAAATTTAAGAAAGTCACAGAATCACTAATAACTTCTGAGATATTACAAAGTTAAGCTCTGTTCACAATCCCAGCATATCAGCAGCCACAACAGTAAACAGCTCAGCTGATTCCTCTCTTGAAGCCACAATGAAGCTATTAAAACAGAGACATTCAATTCAATTCAGTAAATCTTTATTGGCCATTACACATAACAATGCATTGTTGTATGCAAAATAATCCCATCTAAAGTAAATCTAAGAGTAACAAAAGCTGACTCTGTAAGTCTCTATAAGTTGCTTTACACAGCTGAACATTTGACTACTTGAAAATTAGACACATTAGCGTTGAAAGGATAAGCTGTGCTCTCAAACTACAGAGCAGGAACGACCGTCCCCTCACTGTGCCTTCACTCCAAATAATAAAATCGAGAAGCAACGTCTTAACGCCCTAACTGGACTTTTCCAACAGCTCTTCTACGTTAATAAATACAATTTAGCTGCACTAATGAGTGTGAGTGTGTGGTCCCCGAGGGAGTGTGTGTTCCATCGGCAGATGTCCACACAGCCCGAAAAGCCCCATGGCCTTGGGGCTCCTTTTATGGAGCAAGAAGGGGACGAGAGAGAGAGAGAGAGAGAGAGAGAGAAGCATTGTGGTGAAGGACTGATAAAGAGAGTGTCCCACAGTTTAATTGTGAATGTGAGGAGCCATTTTGACCTTTCCTGCTGCTGTCTTTAAGTGCCCTTGAGCAGCTTCAACTTCAGAGCAGAAAATAGAGAGTTAAGGACAGAGTGCAACTTCTTAAGAGGAAGTAGCTGCTTTGTAGCAATGTACTATATTTTGGGGTTATACTGCCGGTCAAACAGCCGGTATTTGATGACACTAAAGTCGTCAATTTTTGGTTCTGTAGTAGGTAACATACGGTACTGTGCTAAGGTTAGGTGTGGAAAAAGTAAGAATGCTTTCAAAAATAGACATGTAAATAGACTATATTTATCACTTATCAAGATGCAAAGTAAGTGAACAGAAAAAAACACTAAAAATCAAGTCATTATTTGGTGTTACTACCCTTTGTCTCAGCAAGTTTTAAAGGCATTTTTTCAGGTCCATGATTAAACAATTATACCAAACAGGTGCTCATAATTATTGATACAGTAAATTGAAAAACAATCAAAAGCAGAAACAGCTGTGTATGAGGAACACAGCTGGGTGAAGAATGGCCAAACTCAGCTAACAAGGCGAGGTTGCTGAAGACAGTTTACTGGCAAGACATTTCAAGGCAGACAGGGGTTTTCCGGATGTGCTGCCCAAGCTCTTTTTAAGAAGCACAAAGGAAGGGCTGTAGAAGCAGTGGTCATCATGCTTACTTCCCTGTGCAATTGGAAGAGGTCCAGCAGTGCCATCAGCTCAGAACTGGCAAAAAAATTGAGACCCTGGAACACCATCTACTGTCCAGAGAAGTGTGGTCAGAAGTGGCCTTCATTGAAGACTTGCCGACCTCTGCCATGAAAACAAGACCAAGGGATTTAACTATGCGCAGAAACACAGAAACTGGGGTGAAACAGCAGGTGCTCTGGACTGATGAGTCAAAATGTGAAAGATCTGGCTGTAACAGAAGGCAGTTTGTTTGCTGAAGTGCTAGGGAGCAGTACAAGAATGAGGGTCTGCAGGCAACAGTGAAGCAGGGTGGAGGTTTCTTGCAAGTTTGGGGCTGCATTTCTGACAGAATCTATTAACATGTCTATTTTTGAAAGCATTCTTACTTTACAGCATTTTTCTACAGCTGCCTAAAATCTTTGAACAGTACATATTTTGTGTCCTAGTTCACAGTTTCTCAAAGAAATCCAGGCAGGTCATTTCGCCCTGTCACTGAGGAACGTCCAGGCCACATTGCCCACCTCTACATTTGCATGACGGCCACAGTTAGATGGCCAATAGAGAGTAGATCAGAGCCCTGACATCTTTGTGCCAGGACCACTTCCATCTGAACATCAGAAAAACAAAGAAGCTGATTGTGGACTAATCCAAGTGACAGGGAGGAGGACACGCCCCTATCCCTGTCAGTGTATCTACTATAAACACAGTCAGCAACTTCAGGTTCATCTGGGTTCACATGAGCAAGGACCTGACCTGGGCTCATCACACCAACAAAAACAGCGAGACAACAGATCTTCTTCCTCTGCAGGCTAAGGAGGCTCAACATGGACTCAAGATACTCTGCTGCATCTCAGGTGCATCACTGAGACCATCCCGGCTAGCTGAATTACCGCTGGGTGTAGCAATTACACCGCCCTCAACCGAAAGGCATTACAGAGGGTGGTGAACTGCACAGCAAACCACCATGATGAAGATGCCATCCCTGAAAGAGCTCTCCACCCACCGGACCTGGGGGCACAACAGTTTCCAGTCCTGTATACCACGGTCAGGGACAGCTTCATCCCGCTGGCCATAAGGCTCTTGAACTCTTCTGCTTTCAAGCTCAACCTGGTTACTTAGTGTTTATGACCTGCTTACAAAAATATTCATTTAGATGGTTCCATTTATTACTGAAACATTAATTTGCAAAGAACACCACTCTTTGTACGCCCTAGTGTATTTATAAAACAAAGAGACAAAAGATTGATAAAAGTGGATCACGTTTATTGAAATATAGCCCCGAAAGATAATGTAGTGAGTAAAATGATATGAATAAGTATTAAAATATAAGAAAAATAAAGACTTATTTAATATCTGATGATATATATAATGTTGTTTTTAATTGGTATATAAAATGTGAGACTGCTGAAGTGCAACTCTCTCGTCCTGTTTAGTTGCTCCAAGCACATTTAACTGCACTAAAAATCTAGGGAAGTGTGAACAGCTGCTGTGCTGGCGACACAGACCATCTCTGCCCAGTATCTGACATTTTGACTGTGCCACAAGCAAAATAGATACTCTGGATCACTGCTACTTGCCATTCAAGAACAGCTAAAGAGCAGTACATTTGTGAAGAGTATCATGCGGCCATCTTGCTGCAGACGTGTGTAAAATAGCTGTGTTGGCTGCCCCACCGTGACACGAATGGACACAAAATGGTCAGGCCAATCAGAAGCCACCCTGCAAAGTGTTACAAAAGTTTCTCTTGAAGGCTTAGAGCCCTTGGGGTATTAGCTGTATTGACATGTGAACCTACCAAGTCTGAATAACAAGGGTTCTTTCATGGTACAAGCCTGTAGAACCACATCCCGCTCTCTGTAAAGAGACATTTGTGTTAGAGTGAACCTTGGAAATATTGGATTGTCTGTAATAGAAACATTTTCACTGGAAGCACAGACAAATTGATTTCTGGCTGCGGCCCTGACTGGAAAAAATAATTGTTTCCTTTCAAACCTTCAATTCATCCGTCCAGGGTTTACACTTTTTTTTTGGCACTTTAAAAAGTATTTTAAAAAGTATTCTGTCCTGTGTACTGTGGTTTTCAATATGTCTCAGGTTTGTTTACTTCAGTTTCATAGACTAGCAAAGGTCTCTGAGGAGGGGGGACCTCAACAAAATAAGAACTAGGCTAGTTTAACTGCGGTGTCATTCATTAACAGCTCCAGTGTTGCTCTGTACCTAACCACATGTAACCACAAATGTCCCCACAGGGTTGATTTCCGTACGGTGGAACCCTATGAAGGGCGTGTGTGGCCTAATTTATTTATTTTGGGGTCGTTAGACTCTGTAGCTGTGTCAGATGCTATTCCTTTTACAAACCTTGTTTTTGCTTCCTATTAATCCAGTTTTTTACATGAAGCTTTTAAAATAAAAACCTCCTTCTATGTAATTCCAGATAAGAGAAGAACCTTTTTTTGTGCCACAAAAAATCTCTTTGCTAACCTGTTAAGAATGTTAGAAATGCTTAGGATTGTAAGGATTCTATTCTGTTAACCCTTTGAGGAATGTCGGAAAACTTGGACTTGATTAGTCTTACACCTGTGAACAAGAGAACACTTTTTTCATGCTCCATGTATTTTTTTTTTTACCACGAACAGGTTGCTGTGTTCAGGACCAGAAAAAGTTCAAATCGTAGTTAATGAAGTATTTAGACTTGTAATATTTTTACAAGGTAAAAGCACAAGGTACAAGGTTGTTTATTAGTCCTTTTGATACATAAAATAATTGTAGGTCCCTACAAAGATTTGAATTTCTTATGTGGAAATGGTTGTTTTGTGTGTGTGTGTGTGTGTGTTGAGGGTGGGAGGGGCTTGACCATTGGGAAAAAGTGTAGTTGAACAAAACTTGAATGGATCTTATATATTTGGGAACAAAACCTGATGCTGGCAAGTCTTAACATTCAGATTATCAAGATTCATTCACAAAGCAAAATCACATGTAGAGTTTAATATGGACAGATGTTTAACAGGCAAGGCAATGTTTTCTGTCTGCCATGAGAGCCATGTCACTAAAAATGTATTTTCAACCATAGCTGGACAAAACTTGAAGAACCTTACTTAGATAGCAGAGTCAAGCTTCCCTTGTAATGTAATGAGAAGTTCCAATGTTGGTACCTACTTGGGTTAGAAATGAAATTACATTTAATTATTAGGACAGTTTGATAATTGGACGATTAAAGAAAAAGAAAAATATGTTATTTGCACTTGGTCTTGTTTCGGTCTCGGACATTGAGGACTCTTGAGGATTTTATTTCAAGACCAGTCAAGACCATAACTTTGGGAATATCAATAAATTGCTTTTGCATTGTCTGATTTGTTAACATCCTAACTTTGATTTGAAGTAAAACATATTGCTTCAATTCAGCCAATAACCCTGATTAATGACTGTCACCCCTCCCTAGGATGCTTACGTTGGTTTCAGCTCTTAGTGTTTGTATGTGGGTGTTTTAATGGGAATGTGGATCTTTCAGATTGTGAACTACCCATGATCTCGTTCCACATTTTATTGCGTGCCATGCAATGCAGGGAACTGGTTCTTGGTCTCTACCCGTCTCAGCCCCTAAAAGTCTTTGGTCTCGATGAACACTGGTCTTGGTCTTGACTTGGTCTCAGTTTGGGCAGTCTTGACTACAACACTAGTGGAGACTACAAATACTAGTGCTTTGAACTAAATCTGGGAATAGTCAATATATTATGCTGATAAAATGTTACTTGTAATGTTTTCTTGCTAAAGAAGATCTGATGATTTTCGTCATGAATGGGACGTCAACTCTGATTACACGTCACACAATCAAAGCTTATTTCATTCGTCCATAGAATTATAGGAATTCTTATGTAGTCTTGTTCTTCGTTTTCCTGCACAGGCCCAGGTTTTGATCCCATCTGCTTCTGATCTGTTTGTGATCCTGTTGAAATCCACCGGGATCCAGATGATGGAGCGCTTGCTGTGTCTACTGGTCCTTAGCTCAGTGGCCCTGAAGGAGGCTGTCTGTAAGTTTTGCTTTAACACGATCACACACACATACACACACGCATGTCCACAGAGGTTTTCAGACTGATTACAGAATCAGGGTTGGTGTTGATGATTAGCATTAGGATTAGGTTTAACTCTGACACAGATGACATATTAAAAGAGTGCCAGGCAAATTTTGTCAAAGTGATAAATAACCGTTTATTTTTTGTCTTAATTAGAGGATGTTACACAGTCCTCATCGTTCTAGACAGATGTGATATATTCGTCTGCCATCATCTTTCATCTCTTCAGTGATGAGTGATATTTGAGTCATATGCCGAGTCGCTTTATGCCGATTGATTAGACAGGTTGTCATTTCTCGACATGTTATTATACAAAATTGCCTTTTAACTTTTATTATAGCCTACTAAATGATCTCCTTCTACAATGGACCTAATATAATTATTTAATCTGTTCATTATGTTGTTTGTTGTAGCCTGCAGTGTAACTGCCACACTGCTGTTGTCATCACCAAAGTTAAAGTGCTCCCACAAAGCTGAGGGCTTCATTTTGATTTCGCTTTGATGTAAGCTGGAGCGTTAAGTTTACATCCATGAGCAGAGCTCAGGAGTCTGAAAAAAACCCTCAACATTCGTATCTCAAAATTGAAAGTTGAATGCGTACCCAACGATTGAACATTTGAATATTAGGTCCAGCCCTGGTGACAAAGGCAAAACACTTCTTGACATTACTTCTCAGGTGGTTTGGTCAGGTGGTGTCATCATTATCTCTTCTGCGAAGCTTATTATAGTCACCCCAACTTTGTTTGCGTAGCTTGTTGCACTAATACAGTATGAACTATGAATTCAACGTTAGTGACAGACCGATTAATCTGGCCAATATCTGGCATTTTGAGATAATCAGCATCACCCAATACCTGCACTCACGAGGCAGATACATCATGCTTAATGACAGCATATCTAATCTAAAACCATTACATAGTTGAATCACTTCTAACAAACTGTACCTCACTCACCCTTAAACACATTTTGAAATCTACAGCATAACTCAATTTATTTTTTTCTTCTATTGATTAATAAAACACGTTACTGGCTAAGATAACCACATGTATTAGATATAGTATATCAGTATATGCAGAACACTGCATGGCATAATGCAATTACACATGAGTTTGTTTTTTTTATGAGTCACTGCACCATAACTACACCTTTACAATATCAAGTCAAACGAGTGTGACTTATTGTGTGACAAGCAAACTTATTTAGCATCAGAGTTTGACAAGGAAATTAAGGGAAATGTTAACGGTTTAATTTGTTTTTAGCTTTTTAGCTAATTTACAAATGTGGCAAACGGTAACTTTACCATAACTAGCAAGCTGCTAAAATCAGGCAGTCTGCCAATCAACAACACCAGATATAAGTGATGCATTTATACTCAGATCAGTTCTGGTAATGGGGGTCATGGCATGGACATTCTTGTCAATTATTTCTATTAATAGACGATCTCGTTAGAGCACAGACCTGTGCCAAGGAGGTGTATGGAGTCAGGACACTGTTTAATAAGTGAGAATATAAAGTTAACTATCAAAGAAATCACATCAAATAAAATATAGCGGACATCAGATTACTGCACACCATGTGAAAGATTTAATAACAATGACACTGATCTACTGATTTATAGTAATCCTATTATTAATGTTATAATTAAAAACACACCTACATGTCATCAGAATTAAAACTTTATTTAACGTAAAAAAAAACATAAACGGCATGAACTTTAAGTCTGGCACTTGGTGGCCATGGTGATGAAGATTATTACTTATAATCCAGGGTTTGAGTTTCATCACCTAATAATTCATTAGCCTGCTCACCACAGTAGTGCACTAATGTAGACTGAACCCACATAACTCCATACACCTCGTCTGCTGAGGTCTGGTCTCTACTGAGTACATTTTTCTAGTTTTCTATTTAGTCAAATCAAACAAAATGTTAAAAGGACAATGAGAACAGGCTCTGTTGTGAAGTTGTTTACACTCTACAGTAGATATTTTCAGTTTTGTATTTAATTTAAAAAAAACATATCCTGTCTCAATTGTAATTTTGCTTTTGTGTCGACACTTTGTGCTCTTTAACGGCAAAAGATTTTTGACACAGTTTGCAGATTAAATGAGCAACATTTGTCTTCTCAAAGCCAAACCACCTCCATGCGAGTGAGGTTGATCTACGCCCAGCAATCAATGTCAGTGTTTTAGCTCTTGGAGCTGTTTATTATATCATTTTTAACTTCAAATGCATACAAACTCAGTTGAGGAGAATGTGTTGTTTATTCTGAGACAGACTGGAAACTGATGTCAGATTTTCTTAACAAATAAAGATTCAGTGTTTTCTTCTGTGCTGACAGGATTTGTGGGAGGCATTTCATAGTGTAATGACAAAGGCCCCACAGGTTAGGAACCTGGTTGTAGACTGTCTGATTATTATACAATGCACTGGGTCACAATTGTTTACAGTAGATACACAAAGCATAGAGCAGTGTGTGAGGAGCCTGTTAACCTGCTTGTTAATCAGCCTTGGAATGTCCCAGCAGCATGTCCTAGCTTCTGAGAGTTGTGCCACTAGAATAACAATCATTTTGTCACCCACACTGACTGTGACAGAGGTTTTAGACTATTCAGTTACCTTAATCTTTCTCAGGTCCTTGTACACTTGTACACTTTCAGCCCAAACTATTATAGATAGTGGCTCAGCGCCGTACTGCTTTTTACAAATCAAAGTTAAAGGTAAAGGCAAAGGTGTCTTCTGCAGATAATTGCAATACTTCTGCACTTTGTAATTAGCTGCAACAGTTTCGGATTAAGACAATTGTTTATTTTATATACTTTTATATTATTTTTATACTTGAATATATTACAATGAAATTTTATTGCCTAAACCTAACCAAACTGTCACAATGTTAACCACAAGTTTAACATCACACCTGTCTCTGTTTTAGGGAACATCATATAATTTCGGGAGTCATTGGCAATCAGCCTATTTGTCGTTTAGGTGTGAGGACGTGTTGACATTTCGTGCCATTTGCTGCATTACCTGTCTTTACTTTCTTCACTTAAAGATGCTTGTCTTCCAGTAGACCTGCATTTAAAGCCAGTTATCATGCACTACATAATCTAAGCTTATTATTTTTTTCATCATGAAGCTTTACAGAGTGAAGGGGGAATGTCTTTTCACATTGTGCTGAAGTTAATCCAAGATTGTTTTAGCAGTACAATGAGATTCTATCCATAAATCCATTTAGAACCTCTGTATTGTTGTGCAAATCTCTGGCAACCGAAATACTGTAAAGATATACATTTTCCTACTTTTATTCAAAGCTAATTTAATTAATTATTCTAAAAAGAACATGCATGTCTGTTGCAATGGTAAATATAGTGTGCATTTTTATAAATACCTTTTATTTTTCAAAAGAGAGAGGTTTTCTTCTTTATTTGATAGAAACACAGAAAACAGGAAACAGCACGAACGTAGGGAAGATTGTCAAATCATAGGTGTAAGCTTTTCAAAGTCAGAAGTCAAGGAGCAAGGAACCTCTATTTATATGGTTAAAATACTGTATATAAAAAACAAGATCAAGAATAAAGTCATGGCTAGTGTTACGTTCCGGGGGCTAGGAATAACTTTATATGAGTCCACAACAGAATTGTCCAGCAGAGTTTGGTGTGGTATTATTGTGTTGTTAAAAAATGTTGTTTCCAGGTGGAGACGTGTGTGTATCAGGTCATGACAGTGGGCCAGTGTTTGAAGAACAGCCCAGCAGTTTAATTTACCCAGAGGGCCTGACTGAAGGCAAGGTGACCCTCAGTTGTCAGGCCAGAGCCAGTCCAGCTGCCTCTTACAGGTGGGTAAAACACACAAGCATCACACATGCACTCCCTCCAACTGTGTCTGACTTTAGGGGCCGTGTATTTCAGAGACCAAAACTAATGTCACTTTCAGGAACATTTCCAAATCTGTTCCCGTAAAATTGCAGACAAGTTACATGATATCCCCAGTTTACACCTCATGCTCCTGTTGGTCACGCAGCATCATGGGTTGCGTGACCAACGCAGCCCATGATGTTGTTTGATTCGGGTTACTTAGCGCACTCATCAGGTGGTGCATTAAACGTGTGATTAGGTAATGTAGATGCCACCTTTTTACCTTGTACTGCAGTGAAGTACAATAACTGAGATCAAATATACTCAAGTAAAATAAAAAAAAAATACTATAATACTAAATACTTTAAAAATTACACAAAAAAGACTTTGTTACAGTAATGAAAGTGTCAGGCTCAGCCTTTTACTCCTTATAATGCTTATAATCCTTATAATTGCTTTGGCAATATTGTTACACATTCATGCCAATAAAGCTAATTTGAATTTGAATTTAATGTCAGCTGTGTTAATATTGTCAGATTGCTCTTTGTCTTGCAGATGGCTTGTGAATGGCACAGAGGTCCCCCTGGGTTTAGACCTGCGCTACACCCTGGTGGCCGGGAACCTCGTGATCAGCAGCCCTGAGCCTCTTCGAGACACAGGCTCTTATCAGTGTCTGGCCATCAACCGGTGTGGCACCATCATTAGCCGAGCTGCTAACCTCAAATTTGGCTGTGAGTGAGAAAAGGCCTTTTAGTCCTTTGACCTGAGCGGTGGCAGAGATAAAAGGCATTAGATAATCAATAAAGATTCAGAGGATTGACATTACACTAACTCTCCCCAAATGTTCTTTGTTTACTGTATTAACTGGATTATTCTACTTCTGCAACGATCTAAATGTAATAGTAATCTTTTTTTTTCTTTGCATGTATCACCAGACCTCCATGACTTCTCTCCAGACAGCAGGAGTCCTCAGACAGCATATGAAGGCATAGGGACTTTCCTGGCCTGCCAGCCCCCTCCACATTACCCAGGTATCCACTCTACTTCAACAATCCTCTGCATCCTATGACTTTGCTGACTATTTCCATATTGAAGTCTGAACACCAGCAGGATGGTGTTAAATACAACCCAGTACGTTCTGACTGTATGAACTTCTCCCTTCTCCAGCTCTGTCCTACCGCTGGTTTATCAATGAATTTCCCAACTTCATCAAGAAGGACGACGGCCGCTGGTTTGTGTCGCAGGTAACAGGGAACTTGTACTTGGCCAAAGCAGAGCCAAATGATACCGGGAACTACTTCTGCTTCACCACCATCAACATGGACATCAGCACCAAGAGCACTTTCAGCAAGGCCAACCAGCTCACTGTGCTTTCTGATGGTATGAATCTTTTCCGCTAGCAGCCACATGTAGCTTCACCATGGAGGTCTGCAGAAACTCTGGCTGTGTACTTGTTGACTAAATATGAACAGAGGAAGATCTGAAAAAGATTTTGTTTTGGTGGTCTGAGTTGTATTGATAATGCAAGTGAGCTATTAATCAACCCACTGGTTATTCCGTAGGCCTGGTTATCAGAGTTGTGTTTGAGAATGTTTTCAATGGTTTGGTTCTTCAAACCTTTACTTTGCTGAATATACAATACAATGTTAAATATGTCATACAAAAACGTTCTGCATTTCTAAAAAATACAATTTATATATTTATATATTTTAACTTAAATCACAAGTTTAAGTTCATCCATCCATCCATCGTCAACCGCTTATCCTGCGTACAGGGTCGCGGGAGGGCTGGAGCCTATCCCAGCTGGCATAGGGCAAAAGGCGGGGTATACCCTGGACAGGTCGGCAGTCCATCGCAGGGACGAGTTTAAGTTAAAATATATAAATATATAATAAAGTATATACTTAAATCACAGTTTAGTTATTACTCAACAACTGTTGAGGTGTCTATGTGACTAACTGGGACAACAGTTTTTGAAACTATTCCAGCATTGAGACCACTGCGGCAGCAAGACGGGGCTGCAACATAATCCTTGCAGGCAATTGCGCAAGTCAAAGTACGTCCACTGAAGTGCTTGTTTTTGCCACTGACTGGCTCAACTTTTTATTGTCGGACAACATTGTGGAAATGATCCCTGCAGAGATAGAGCATTATCAAAAGAGTAAGGGCCCTTTTGCTTAAACAGAAACAGTCGCTGTATCGCTCTCATCAAAGCCAACAGACTCCTTTAACAAATATAGTCATTTTACCTCTCTGGTCTGCCGCTGCCTTCATCAGTTAGTTTGTGTTATTGTGTGGCTTTGGTGTAACCCTTTAAAGCACAGAGTTCACACAGTAACACTACTCAGGACATACCATTCCAATACTTCTGGAGGGGATTGTATGTGTTTGTACAGTAACCTTTGCAGATAATATTCTTAAATAATGATAACCTGCAATTTCCAAACGTTCTGTGTTTCATTACGACCTAAAAAGTTTTAACTATTTTATCTTCTGAACACAACAATGCAAAATGGACAAGTAAAGGCTGATCTCTATTATTCCAGAACTTCTGAAAGTTTTAAGAGTTTTAAGTAAAAGGTGCACAATCTGAATATTAACTGTGTTTTATTTCAGCCAACCCCAGGAAGTCAGCTCCGAGCATCAAAGTGCGTTTCCCAGCAGAGACCTATGCCCTAGCCGGACACACCACTCAGTTAGAGTGCTTCGCCTATGGGAAGTAAGTTTCCAACTCTGAAATCATTGCATAATGTGCTATCTTCCTCTCAAACTTTAAACTTTTTTAGTTGTACTTTACTGTGCTGTTTAATTTCACATTCTCTTCCTTTACTTAAGCTTCAGCTCATCTCTCTCTTCTTTGTCTTGTAGTCCAGTCCCAAAGCTGCGATGGAGGAAGGTGGACGGTTTGATGCCGTCCAAGGCGGGCTCCAGTGCCGATGGTCCCACCCTTATCCTGCCAGAGCTCTCCTTTGATGACGAGGGTGTTTACGAGTGTGAAGCCTACAACTCAGAAGGAAGTGACACGTACCAGGGACGCATCAATGTGCAAGGTGAAGGAAAATGTTTTCTGTGAACGTCTGATTAAACTGCAGCAAATCACATATTTTATCAGGTTAGTGAGTAATGTTTTTATTCCCCCTTTCACATTAGTTTAACATGTCGGTCCCGTGTCTGAATAATCATCCTGTTCAGCTTAAAAGTCAGAGTTGAATGCCATCAGATTAAACTGAACGACAGAGTAAAACTAATTTCACAGCTTTTCCATTTTCAATTTTCTATGGTCATACAAAGCTCTTATGAGGATGTGAAAATGGAAATGTAAATTGTATAAATGCTTTTCTGAATGATCACTTATCACGATATCACTTTAACAGATAGATGAAGACAGTATTGTAACATATTTCATGTATGAAAAGTGCCCATGTTTTGTTGCTTTTAGTGCGCCTTTAGTTCACTCCCTTAAAGCATTTCTATGAATTGAATGACATTCTCTGACTTTTTGTTATTTTTTCCCCCTTGTCTTTCTCCTTCAACCTGCAGCTCAGCCGGAGTGGTTGCAGGTGATGAGTGACTCGGAGGTAGAGATCAGTTCAGAGCTTCACTGGAGTTGTGTTGCTGCTGGTAAACCACGACCTTCCATACGCTGGCTACGCAATGGACAGCCACTCCGCACACAGGTAACAACACAACAAATACACAAATATGAGGCATCAATGTGTTTGTGGTGTACTTTCGAACAGCCTCCGTAACGGCTGCTTGTTTTAGGCTACTGTCTAAGAATTCGAACTGATGCAGGCACATAACCGATTCATTTTACACCGCTGAGCTCTGTATCACCTGCCTTATGGTAACAGCTCATGCTGTGAGTACAAAATGTGGGATGGATCACAGAGGGTTATGTTTGCCTGTTTAACTATGCACTGGTCAAAGACAGGCTGAAGGTTATGATGATCTTTCTGTGTAATAAGTTTCATCATAGTCTGAACCAAATGCGATTAATTTGATTTTGAAGTTTTCCAAACCAAGAAAATGTGCAGGTTTTTTTCCACTTGTTCAGGAAACGAAAGAGTGTTAATGTCTAATGTTCTCGTGGAATACTTCCACCCAGAGCAAGTACATTTCCTTAAAATTAGAGAATACATAACCCAGAACACCTGGAAAAGTCACGTTTCCTGCTATTAGTTCGCAAACTAGAGGGGATACATCTACACACATGAAGTTAACTTCTTCTGAACTTTTTATTAAAGTAGAGAATTGGTCGGCAATAGGCAGGCCAGCAATAATATCTGACCCGCAGCAAAAACAAAATATTGATAGCGGCCAGTGAAGAAACAGATCTCAGTTGTGACAGTTACTCACATAATCACCTCCACTTTAGTGATTGTATAATAAAAGCATGAGAAAGTTTTTTGCAGCAAGAAGGTCGTGGGTTCAAACCCCAGTTGCC
>JAPMOB010238039.1:0-10632 GCA_029875015.1 Lepomis gibbosus
GGTCTGTACTGCCCCTTACTTAGAACATGGCATGTTCTCTGTGACACAGACACAGAACAGGAATACAGAAATTGAAAGAAAGAAAAACAACAGCCCTCGCGTACAATGGATAGATATCTGAATACCTGACTAACACCAATATTCAATGAAAATGAAAACGCTTTGCTTAATGTCTTTTTTACCAAAAATCCTAAAGATTCATTGGTTCCATTTGTTGGTTGTATTTGTCTTCTGATAGCAAACGGAATATCTTTGTGGTTTTGGACAAAAATAAAACATTTGAATATGTCATGTTGGGAAATTGTCAGACAATTTATAGACCAAACATTTAATCATGTAATTGAGATAAGTTGATAATGGAAAAAAAATCATTAGTTGCAGCCTCAATTTGAATAAATGCACAAGCCCTATCTCAAAGCCTAGAACACACACACACACACACACACACACACACACACACATTGCTCCAGTCTGTGTTACACACCTTTTCTAAAGCTTGCAAGACAGATCTTTGTCGGGTGGCTTATGAGGACCACAGTTCACTGATTGATGTGACCGTCTCATTTTCAGCTCCTCGCAGTCTTTGTATTTCAGTCAGCTGATACTACTCACTCCCATGTCCTCCGCTGTGAGCAGTGAAAAGCTCAACAGTGGTCATTCCGAGGATGCCTTTTCTTTTCAAAGGAGCCTCTCGCGCTTGCCGACCAGCGGGTCAATGCTTTTCTAACACGGCCTCCGCCGCCGTTGTTCTGAGGGAGCGGGGATCCAAAATGTAGGTCACTATTTCCTCGATGCTCCGTTCTGCACGTCACTCCAACTCTCAAACAGCATCCTCCCACGAAAGCCGCAGTCGTCCCTGTGTACGATATGACTAAAGCATCTCAGATCAAGTGAAGGTTGACAAAAGGCAGGGAAAAAAGGAGGATGTTTCATCCCAACATACCCAGGGAGTTGCTTTGTTTACTTGTGTGGGCTTATTACTCCATGGCAGGTACGGCACAGAAACAACACCAGGCCCAATAAAGCACGCTTGGAAAGTTGTGCTTTATTCTCGCCTAGCAGCATCCTCCTCGCTGGCTTTTGAAATGTGTAATTAATGCATGCAGAGTTTGTGTATGCTTATTTATCTGTTTTTCTGCATTGTGTATTAGTTTTTGTGCCTGAGTTCTCTGGAGGTTTGAATAATTGAAGTGATTTGTATCCTCTTAAAGGTGGTAAAAGAAGGGCCCGGGGGAATGGCTGAGATTGAATATACACAGGGCCTAATGTTTGTCTCCATCCGCCTCCTTAAACACCCCTTTTACTGTTTAAATATCTCTTATGAGTTTGTAAAATTGAGGGAAACAGAGCGGAGAGCGTAAAGGATTGTAACTGACATGTTTTTCAAGAGTCTGGACGATAAAAAGGAATAATAAACATTTGTTTTAAAAATAAATATACACGTTTTCCTTGAACCCTAAATATAGACTCTGCTTTTTTTGATGTAGTAAGCTGTATATCGTTGACTGCCTGCAAGCCTCTCCCAGTACAGAAGGTAAAATGTTGGCAGAGACAGTATTATTCAAATGTTGCACGCAGCCTCTGCATCGCTTTGAAAGGTTAAACAGCACTTTAAACGTGGGCTGTCCAAATGTTAAAAGCACAAAAATATTGCTTGTTGCAGCGTGCAACATGAAAAGCATAAAAACAGCGCCCACACAAACAGGCTCCCGGGCGAGAGCTGGTAGTTAACACAGTGATGGTCACCGTGATGTGTTACAGCCTCTGACAAAGGTAATCACAGGAGAAGACACACGGTCATTCAGTGGAGACGTCATTGATGTTTGGAGTACAGAGCATCCTTTAAACAGCTTTAAACCTTCAATGTATACCTCGATCTGCAGAGTAACAGCTGTCTAAATGAAGCATCGTTTTTCCATTGTTGTTCTCTGAAAAGCTTATAGGGTTGCTGGAGACCTGTGGTCTGCTCAGAAGATCATTGGTAGCCATCTCCTGAGCATCAGTGATATCGGTGAGGTGCCTACAGAGCCTAAAGGATACTAAAGGACAGTACCCACTCAGCCACAGCCTGTTCATCCTGCTGTATTCTGGGAAAAGATATAGAAGTTTCTGTGTGTGTAGCTTTAAGGTGTACAACTTGCCTTTCAGTGTGCAGCCATATGTTGTCGAATTCCAAACTAAATGTATCTTGTACCCTTAAATCTTTTCATGAGGACTCCACTGCATGTAGTTTATACTCTTTATTATTTACCATGTTGTTGGTACAAGTGGTACTTTACTCTCTTGCTACTCAAGCTGTATATTCAGGTCCCCACAAGCAGACTATGTGACCTTTTAATGGGGTGGAAAGCCAATAAATAACACACTGCACAGGTGTGCACTTACTGAAACAAGCTTCTCCACAGAAACAACATCTCCAGGTGGGAGCAAACATGAAACAATTTCAAATAAAAAATGCTGGCATATTAGTGACTAGAGTATTTGTAGCCTATATGAAAGAAGGAAAGAACGGAGATTAACATAATAATCAGCATCAAAGGCAACATTTCTACTTATTATGTAAAACAGTTATTTGCAGTTCAGTGCTATTAATAAAATGAATAAAACCTTGGTTTTGTCCATGTCAATGAGATTCACATTAATTATTGAGGAAATGTTTACAGGTTCAATACTGTACTCTGCTTATGTTCCAACCATTTTATCTTGTGTGCCACAATGGTGTATATAGTATAAAAAACATCCCTGGTGAAGTCAAACATGAACTAAGAAACTCTTGACTTCTGAGAATGTGAACTGTGGACTTGATGGCCCCACTGGAACCCAATGTTCCAGGATCAGCCCTCACAACATAAATCCATTGCCAAACGTATATGGGCTCCGAACATGTGCTTTTATTCCCTTGGCTGAAACTTGGCTGCCTGGATGTTCCCACTGAGAGCATTACTGGATGCTAAACTGTTCCTGTATTCTGCTCTGGACCCGCTTGGCTCCGCCTCTCACTGGAATCTTAGCTACGGTTCCTACCAGCTCTGCACAGCCACCAATCCGGTTCCGCAGCATGTAGTCTTCCAGTCCGCCTCACTCATCCTCTCTGATCCTCTCAGCCATGTAATAAATCTAAATCTAACTCCTCCCTCTCTCACTCCTGCACTTGGGTCTACTAGGTTAGCTGTAACAAATTTAAAAGTAAAGTTTAGGTAATAATAACTTGCAGGTTCAGGGCTCTTTCACACCTGTAGTTCGGTTCATTTGGTCTGGGCCAAGTGAAAAAAATGATACACTGTTGCGTTTTAGTTCTGGTCCGTTTCATGTTCACACTGCAGTTTTACAAACGAACCGAGAGAAGTAACCATGACGTTACACAGACTTACAGGTAGCTTGTTGATTGGACAGTTTTAGTGATTGTCATCCTGCATCATCAGGACCCACGTGGGGAAATCAAACTGCGGTGACTGAGAGAAGTTTATACAGCACTTTAATGATCTGTATCATAAAGAGCTCACAAATTAATCATTTATTAGAAGCATTTGTTTGTTAGACCGCACAGCCTCTAACGTAAAAACAGGACGTGTACAGGAATAATTCAGGGCTCATTAGCTTACAGTATACTGTGGTATCACTGTCACAAATGTTTAATGGACTTAATGAACTGACTTTTTTAACAGATTATAACCCGTTTATTCAGGGAAAATACCCGCACTGACAAGAAAGCTATACGGTATTAAATTATTTTAATAAACGGAGCATGGCTTATACAGATCAATAATAAGATCGCTGAACATATTTCATGGTCAGCAGATGGATGTATTAGTGGCTTAGCTCTGGAAATAATGCTCAAACACATCTCTACTATCATAAAATCCTGCGGTTGGTTTGTTTGCTTTCACACGACAAGCGAACTGCACCAGAGTTTGTTTGAAAGTGCACCGAGACAAGAGGGGGTCTCTGCACCAAGAGGGAAAACGAATCCGGTGTGATTCAACCGAGCTAAATGAGGCAGGTGTGAAAGCGTCCTTAGTTAGCCTTCACTGTGAGAATAAAGTAACGCACCAATGCTCACCCTTATACCTCCCCCATCTGATTCTCATTCACTCATGTCATTGCCAGAACTACTTGAGCATTCATCCTTCTTCTGCTGTTCCGCTTCTATCCATTTATTTCATAATTGTAGCTCGGGAAATGACAAACCTGCTTATCAGACGTCAGAACAATTGCAGTAAAAAAAGGAAAGGGACAAACTGTTGACACAGAGCTAGAAGAACACTATTGTCCAAAAATATCAGTGTAATCCCCTAAATAAAGTCAAACCTGGTAGCTACTTCAAGCAGCCAACCGGAGTTTACTGCTACACACGGCATGCTGTTTTCAATACAACATAAATCAAACACAGCCTGTACTTCAGGCGTCAGTGCTCTGCTCACTCCTTTACTGACATCCCCCGCCACACCTCCCACCTCAAAGTTGTGCTAACACTGGCTGCTGCTGCTGCTATTCAGGATTTCAAAAGCCCCAACACAATATCCACCTGTAGTCCACGTCCTCCTTTCACATCAGGTTATCGTCACTCACCGCTCCCTGCTGTGCTGAGCTTCGTGCTTCCTTGTGGGGAGGTAAGAGCCTAGATGCCAAATATCAACTCTGTATGCTGTTTATACATACATTTGACCGAACACTTACATAGAACACAGGAACTATTATCTTAGCTTGACTGCACATTCTCCAGCTAAGCTGTAAAATGTATAATAATGGAAAACAGATTGTTTGTTGGATTAAAAAAAACAAACAACCTGCCAGTGCTTTGAGAACACAATATAAAAGCTGCATGAATGCGCGGCAAACATAAAGAGGATGCCTGAGCTTTGTCACAGTGAAGCATCTCACATTGATTTCAAAAACAACATTCCTTTCATGACTGAGGAGCGATGGCCGCCGTGCGGCGTGGCGCTCACCCCGCACACTTGACACTGAAACACATCACAGAGGTGGCTGTCTTTATCTGCTCTTCGCCTCTGTGAAGCTGATGTAGCACATTTTGGTCCGAATAAAAGCCAGAACTAACGCCACCACTGGGACCATTGGGATGAGTTAGGCTGTTCCTTGTCTGCCCCCCCATGGATAATCCCACCCACAATTCATAGCCTAATGGGATACATGAAAATTTTACAGCGCCATGATTTCTACAGTCTCTGGCAGTTTTTTAGATCCTGTCTGTCCTGTGTCAACTGCCAAGGCCTCAATCAGGAACAAAAAAAGAGAGGGATGGTGTGTGTGCATGTGTGTGTGAAGGGTTCGGGTATGGAATAGCAGTATCAGAGCAGAAATGAAGCTCAGTGTCAGTCTTTATGCTTCATTTATTCACAGCTCTCTATCACTTTTTTAAGCTCAATCTAGCTTTATTGGCATGAATGTAAAACAGCAATTTCATAATATATGCAAAATCTCTCTCTCTCTCTCTCTCTCTCTCTCTCTTCCTGCCCTGCTGACTACGGGTGTTGAGTCTTTATTTTATCAGATTTTGCCACCATCAGCACAGCCAATCAAGTAGTCACTATCAAACTTTAAATCTGTTCTCTCCTCTGCTGTCATTTCAGTACGAATCACTGCTCCCTCCTCTTCTCAGTACATCCAGATCCTCAGCAATTCAAGGTAAAGGTTGTATATTTGTCATTATACAACACAAGGTTGTATTCTGCCTTCATGCTACACACAAATCAAATAAAACAACACATCCGGTTATTTACATGCATAAACTCAGAACATTCTGAAGTGCATTTTTTGAATTTGCAATATGGGGTGAATGTAAACAGCAGCAACATGATGATAATCTTTCATCTTAAAAAGTTTGACATTTAGAAACAGGGTCCCTCTTGGCTGTGTTTGAGCGCCGAGCATCATCGACGTGAATGCAGAGAACGCCTCCTCTCAGCTTGCCGTGGGTCTTGCGCTGACAGCTCTGAACACTGTCTGCACACCGGGTGCTCGATCCGGGACGTTGATGAGTCTGTGCGAAGGTGTGGGCACAGCAGTCTCTGATTTCCATTACTTGGTCAAAATCAGTCCCATTTTGTCCAGACCGGACCTTTAGGAGCAGCCTTAGCTCCAAGCTGGATCCAAAAACGGCTTTCACACCTGAAAGTCCGCACCAAGGGCACGAACCGAAGTTCATGTTTTGATACATTTTGACACATTCGGTTAGTTTTGGTTTGGTTTCACTGCAATTCTGCGACCACACTAAAGGACTTTACATGACAGACCTGCGACCTGTCATTAACATCTATGTGGGCAGCGTCTCCCTGTACTTGACATTAATTGGTTTATTTAACAGTTCAGCGGGGAGCTTTGACAAGAATGAATGAGATGTATTTGTGTCCTTATCTCAACGCATTTCTCCGTACATTTGTTTGTTTCCGGTTTAAACGCCAACCTTCCTGTAAATAGTCTAAAAGCCCGAACCATCCAAAAAAATGCTTTCACACCAGAAACGAACCAAAACATGGTTCAGTTTGACTACCTCTTTTTGTCGGACCAGATTTCGACTGTTTGGTCCGGAAGGTGGTCCGTGGGAGGTTAACACACGCAATTTTGGTTTGGACCAAACTGAAAAGTCAGAAAGTCCAGGCCAAACGAAGCAGCTCTTTGTCCTCTAATTGGTTGATCGTCTTGTCTCAAGTTCAGCTGTTTTTAATCCGAAACCCACCTCTTCCTTTTCCAGTGACTGTATTTCTGACACAGGTAACACGTGAAACGCTGAAAAAAGATTTTTAAAAAACTCTAGTGAAGTGAAGTTTGAAGGAGCCACCGGCTGCTGCTTCTACATGCTCTGTCGGTTGCCATAACAAGCCAACATCCCTTCATCACCACCACCGGTGTCTAGACTCCATCGGGGGGGGGTGTCTCTGTACCTCTACGGCTTCTCCACCTCCTTTAAATACCACGTCATCATGATGAGGTCTAATTGCCAAAGACTTTTCGCATCTCTCATAGTCATTGTACAAATGTCAATAAATGATTATCGTTCACTCAGATGAAGTCTCACCTGATTGAAATACCTTTTACCACAGTGATTTGGATCACTTTAATGTTGGAGGTGATTAGTATGTATACACACACACACACACACACTCAGGCTAATGGAGTGACACGCAGATGCACATGCTTGAATGATAGTTTTACCTGCAGTGCAGCTTTTATTGAGCAACACGGTTTCAGTCAACCTGATTTCTATTGATGAGCACTCTATCTCAGAGAGGAATAAACAGACACCACAGATGGTGTTGACTAACTCTGCCGCTGATAATGGTGTGTATCTGTGTGCGCGCACACTCGCGAGCTATGCTCCGCAGTGATACAGTGTTTTTTGCTGCTTCCGTGGCAGACCTATCACGGTAAACAGGACAAATTAGACCTTCACATTTCACAGACTTTCAGCTGCAATTGATTTGCTTCACAGTGTCGAGTTTTTCAATGCCGCTGTTCCCAGCAGCGCGGGAGCGGCAGGCACCTGGCACTGCTTGTGGAATCTGTGAACGTATTTACAGCTGTGTTAAGAACTTGAGCCCCACCAGTCGTTACAGAGAGGTGCTTCTATTATGTTGGACCACGGGAGGTTTAGCAGCACCTGCAGCTGCTCTGAGGCCCTTTGGTTAGAGTTAAATATAAAGGTGTGTGAATTCATTCAGTTTCATGTTTGCTGGAACTACAGAGATCGGTCTGGATTGCGTGTAGTCATGTGCCCTCAGGGCAACACTCCAGGAACGTCCAAACATGCCTAAATGATGCTGTAGTGTGAGGGGTTTGCAGACATTATGTTAAGTTTGCCAACTGGATCGGACTCTCCCTGATTTCAAATTGTAAATATCAAACATGTTTGAACATTTCTGTTTGCTTTTTAAAAATCTTCTCTGCGAAACACAGCACACACAAGTGCAACCAGCTGACCATGACGGTCTGCATCCATGTTTGTTTATGTCTGAAGTCACGTTTGATCAAGTTTCTGTGAGGTCCCAAGCCCCCCCAGAATCACCCCTCTGAAATGATTTTGTATAAACACAGAGTGTGAGGTCCTGCATCTTGATTAAACCACCTGGTTTGTCCGTTCGTCAAGATTAAAATGTTAAAAATCTGTTCATTCTGTTGGTATGTCTGTGGTATCCCACCTTTTTAAAGGAGGTTAAGATTCGAAAATGTTCTGTGTTTTCTGCTTCTGTGTTGCTGACAAATGATGTTGACAAATCAGTCACTACTTGGGGCATGTATCTTTCGTTTTCAGGTGATGCATGCTCTGTGATCAGATCAGAAAAACTGATGCAGGTAAAATTTCATGATATAATACACAGAGATTCAAAACCAATTCAATATGATTTGTTACAGATGTGATTTAATACAATTTCAGGTATTAGTTTATTGTACCTTTATGTAAATCTAAATCTTGCTGTTACTGGAATTAACAACCTAGCGAGTCCCCAAGCCGGATGAGATTTGCAGTGAATCACTGATGATGTTCATCCATGTGAATTTGGTGAATTTTCCACAATACTATATAGGCACATTTCTTAGTAAGTAATACTGCTTATGGCTTCAGTTACCTTCAGCAACTAGGTGATAGGAGGGTGCGTCAGAAATAGCTTTTTTCAGTAAGTGCATTGCCCTGAGAACTTCCCACAGGCTTCCTCGCACTTCCACCTTTTTGGGCCGCATGATCATTTGTCCTTTTCTGGCAGAGCCAGTTGAGAGCATACACATCTGAGTCTTCCGCTGGCCGAGCCCAAAGACTGTCTGTTGGCTCCCTGCACGCCTGAATGGGATAAAATTATTCACTTATACCGAATGGATTCAATTTGGGTCGTTTGTGACACTCCGAAAAAAGTGATTCACCCTTTCATCCCCAACCATTGTGTGTGAGAAAAAGGCTTTTGGGCCAGTGTGAGTCGGCCGATACTCCCAGAAGTTGCAGTACCTAGTGTAATGTTAAAAATCATCTCACAGCTTTGGCTGCACACACTCACATACCCACACCCACAGAGGGAAGGATAGTTATCTGACAGGACAGAGTTTTTTAACACAGAATTTCGGTCCAGTCTGTGGTTGGGTATCGCTGTAGTTGTATCTCTGACTCTTCTATTGTTTGATATACTACTAGATACTCACTGTAGCCAGAATTTGCATGGCCATGTTGACACCATGCAAAGAGAGTAGATATCCTGCAAAAGCAGCATAATAGGAAAAGGAAATGATCGAGACCTTGCATCATTTTTGGGATCCTGCAATATTCAGTGTGCAGACTACCTCCCGTATTCCTTTAATGACTCCCTGACCTTTCTTTTAGGTTTTTCCCGTCAAATTCCCACTGATACACGACAAACATTAAAATGGAACCAGCAGACAGCCATGAGAAGTGCCGAGCCCATTTTCTGAGCTATTTTGCTGTTTTTTTTTTTTACAGAGACACAAAACAACAGTGCAGCATCTGCTGGAAAGAGATGAGGAACAAAAAAAGAATGTAACATCAATCATTCATTTCCTGTCAAGTACTTCACAATGCACAGATATTTGTTCTGATCTGCACTATACATGTACTACATAAAAAAGAGGCTCTGTCAGAGGCCAAGAGAGAGACGGAGTGAGAAATGAGGAATTAATTTCCAAGGCACCAAGTCATTAGCAGCAGGCTGTTCTTCATGAATTAATAAACACAACAACGTGTTGCTGTTGGAATTAAATTACAAACTAGGTCAATGGCACATCCCAAATAATTAGACCTGTGCCTTAATAGATTATATAATATTTCAGTGTAATTTAATAAAGAGCACTTTGGCATGTCAGGCAAAGGTTGATAGATCTGAAGAGGAGAATGTCTCAACCTTTATTTACACTTGGATGGTTGACAAAGCAGGTCAGGTAGGAGCTCATGATAATATATTAAATGTCAAATAGGATTAAAATGAAAGAGGGCCCGAGCAGCGAGCGTTGCATGTGCGTTCATGGAAGGAGCATGTCAGCCAGTGCAACAGTGTGGCTCATTGATGTGTTGTAATAGTGTCTGGACAACAATGGGACATAGGAAGAAGAGATATCTGACTGTGGATACACATACAATAGGGGTCATTTGTTTCTAGTTTTAGCTCAATAGGATTAGTTCACAATAAGAAAGTTATAGAACATACTAATGGTTTAAAGAGGTGGTATTACGCTCATTTTCAGGTTGAAAATCTTATTTAGGGCTCGTTCCAGAACAGGTTTACATGGTTTCATTTTCAAAAAACATCTTTTTTTATACTGCACATTGCTGCAGCTCCTCTTTTCACCCTCTGATGAAGGCTTCATTTTAGCTATGTGATACATCTTGTCTCTAAATGATCTTTGTTGGGAGTTGCACAGATCCTAGTTAAGGACTACTAGCCAATCAGAAGCAGAGAAGGGTGGGTCAGCGAAAGCCGGTAAACAGCTTCAGTTCAGCTGTAGGCTACATGTTGCCGACCAGCTTGGCAACATGGACTGGAGCAAGAGTTTCAGAGTGGTGAGTTATTAATCTGTAACAAAAGTTTCTTTCATACATAAAGTTTTAACCGAGCTCTGTCTCTACATCACAGTAACAACTTTATGTCCACTGACTGCCTGGAGGGTAGCTAGTGT